>JAXRJS010000083.1:2195000-2390000 GCA_037127375.1 Dione juno | reverse complement strand
TTTTACAATAAAACTATATGGTAATATGTGAATATTACATATATAAACATAATTAATTATGATGTGCTATATATATATAGTTAAAACTATAATCTTTGTTATAAAATTATATATAAAATAAATAATAACAAAAAGTATTATCATGCTTTCTTTCCCAAAAATACACGCGTATCAAAATGGGACTTGAACCCATAATCCATACTTTCAATAAATATTTTTAGACTTTCATTTTTAACTACTAACCACCAAAATGTAAATACTTAAGCGAAATATATTAAAGGAATATATTTATGATGGTGTAAATCATCCCTCCCGTATTTTTCACCCCACAAACAAACAGTTCAATGGAAATTCTTATCATCTTCTCTATAGATAAAATCTCCTCCAGACTAATGTTCTTAGGAACGACAACCGTGAAAGCGTAAACCGCTTACACAAAGTAAATGTTTCTTACACAAAGTAAAAAAACACGTCACATTTACTTTTTAGAAAATTTTACAAATTTATTTATATTTAAATATGAATTATAGAAATAGTATTAAATAGGCCATCGTTAGATAGGTCCGGAGGAACAATCGAATTTTAATTAATTTAATGTCTCCGTTCAGGTACCACAAATTCGTAAGTTAATTTATGACACAGTATCTTAACAAAAGGTTCCAGCTTCCAACTTTGCTATGTGAAGGAGAAAATCAGAAAAATCTTTAAATGTTTTATATAAAGTTCTGTAACCATACAAAAGCTCAAAGAGTTATATTTTATGCTAATTGTAAATACTCTTCGTTTTGCATTGGGTTGTGTCTGACTGTACATAAATTATGGTTATGGGAATATATATTTTTAAACCATAACTTTATTCTCAGACTCCGACTAAAAATTTGCCATTTTTTGAAAACATTGACAGAAAACATTAAAATACCGGTCGAGTACTAATTGAACTTGTGTACCGACGACTCCGTACCAATTTCAATTTCTCCAATTTATGAAGTTATAATTTTTTTTACGGACGTATCTACTCATTTAGTGAGAAATGAACTACAAGTATAAGTTTGGAATGGTTCGGCTTTTACTATGCTCATCTATAAATTACTTATTTACGGAATTTTTCTTTAGTTATGATTTCTTGTCAAATTTTCTACTTCTAGGTAAATGGAAAGTAAAAATTTCATACGTATGCGGCTTGTACGGACTGTAAGCGGTATCCTTTGATGAGCTTTGATTTAGAAGATGGATATTTAATATTAATTTCGGCTTGATATTTTCACGTGATTTCGAGAATAAAGGTTGACTAACGAACAGACAGACGGACGGATGAACCCTTAGAGGTTCCATTATTCTTACGATGTATGAGACCCTTAAAATACATTTTCGTAACGTATAAATTATGTTTTCCATCTTATTGTATTTTAATATATAATAATAAAATATTAATTCTTATCATCATAGGAACGTTTATGAAAATTACAAAAAGGAAATTTATACAACTATTATTAAATGAAGGTAATGTAATATTGTTTTATTAGGTATATAGCAATCTATATTCAATGGTATCGAACAAAAAATTGATCGAAATCTATGAAGTAGTTTTTGCACTGACCGCAAATAACGGTAAGCTATTATCATTTTATTTATGTAGATGAGACGAACGCATATAGATGTTATATAGAGCTCAACATAGTAAGTGTATTCATAGAAGTCGTAAGTTCAAATTCGGTATTGTCATCATTGCAATATTGCTTGGCTAAGTGCCATTGTATAACATCTAACCATGTAGATGATTGACTATTTAAAATAATATGGTATAAGTAACCATAAATATAAAAACAGCATATATGTATGTAATACCAAAAGTATATGTTAATAATATTTTACCCTCTATCATCTGAATCAAAAGTTAAAGATTAAGTTCCAATTAAATCCGATAAAGTCATCCATTATCTGCTAACCCTACAGACGACCACGTGCGATCAAACAGACCCATATTATCATAGAAACTAATCCACTACAGATATATCATACAATGCCATCTATAATTAATCCTTACGTATTAAGTCTTGATAGCGTTCCGAGGGTTAATGAAGACATCAAGAGCAGCGGCATCTTATACCTGTCACAATCACAGCGATATGTAAAGGGGTTGAATCATTTTGAACCTTGTGGCCTTGGTAACGAGTTCCATTACCGCTATGTAAATATTCATAATCGTCGTCATATTTTTTTACGTTTATTTACGTTTGTACTTATATAATACGAAAAGTGAAATATCAAATATAAACGATTAATATGTCCAGTTTAACTATTTTACGGCTACTCATAGTTCCTTTGAAACATAAATCTTACATTTACACGATCCAGAAACTTTACTGCGCTATATTTTGATGAATGTATTAGGTTGAAGCATAAAATGGAAAATATAAAATAAATCAATAACAAACCCATTATGCTTAGATGCTGAATGTTGCATTTTTAATAAGTAACATTTTCTAAAAGTACCTGAAACAAAAATATTTTGAATTAATATGTGTATAGTTCACGTAAAAAGAAAAATATATATATTTTTATTTAATAGATAGGTCGCTAACAGGACACACATTCTTACATTAAATACATAAACCAAAAATAACAAATATATATTAAATGATGCATTACTTACAAGCAACACACATATATATATATACACGACCAACATTATCAACACATTTAAAAAAAATCACCCAAAAGCTTTAATAATAAAATTAAATGAATAAGATACCTATGGTTATGGAACAAAAATTATTATCAAAATTATATTATCATCCGTTCTAAAGGAAAATTGTGGGTTGCTTTGAACGGATATCCTGAGGACAGAAGAATTAAAAATGCAAGTAAACTTCCAGACCCTTCTCAAATCGGGTAACGACTAGGGTTGCTGTTTCTAACAGTATTCTACAGTCAATTTTTAATTAAGATAAAAATAAATAGGTTTAATTTCTATAGTATAAGACATAATTATATTGAAAATTTTAATTACTTTTATTTGTAATTTGTATGTGAACTTAGGTATACACTTTTATTGAAAATAGATGTCGAGATAATATAAAATATCAAATTACTCTTGATACCTTGGTTTGGTTTTTTTTGTTTTACGCTATATACTGAATACATCTTGTAAGGTAGGAAAGAAATACTATTGTTAAGATACATACATATATAAGATAGCTGGTGGTTCCATACCAAAGCAAGAGAATGAAAATAATGAACCCTCCTAAATGGTTATCGTAATCACAACTGTCGCAATTACAGCCAGACGCTATACCGCCGCGTACAGCAGCCTCAACTATATACATTTACGTGACTATACACGATCATTAGTTTTATAACTAATAATAAAACCTACTATCAAAGCTATAAAGTTAAAATTTAAATTACTACTTAAGCTATCTATTATATATACGTTAATATACCACGATGTTAGCTCACTCGTTGCATTTACCGTTCAAAGCGCATCCATCTTGCTAAAATTCCGTCATTTGTTAGGGTATGAGACACAGCCGTGCAGCCACAGGCTAATCCCGTCTTATATACTGCATGCAATCACTGTGTGGTGATTTAGCTAACTTAGGTTTGGAAATTTAGATTTAAGTATACGTTTATTTTATTACGAATTCATAAATATGTAACTAACTACATTAATTGAAAAAAATATCGTAAGCTAAAAAATGTTCTAAATTATATTCGGATTCAAAAAATATTTTCATGTTTCCATATATCACAAATCTTACTTACTGGCATCTACCCACGGGGGCGATGCCACAAGTTTTTTTTTTTAAAGAATTATAATAATATGGAAATAAAATAACTGTTAACAGAAAAGTCACAATAATACTTTTAACTATGAATTTTCTACCAAATATATTTTTTGGCTTTAATTAATTCACATCTTATCATATAACAATTGACAAATCGCGGTGTTCTGAATTGAAGACGCAAAGTCTCGAAATATATAATTTCATATGTTTTTTCTTCTGCAGCTTATAAAAGTAGACAGAAAAAATTACATCACGTACAGGCTGACTGACTGGCTGACCATGAGATGACAATCTCATATATTTAACACGTAACTATCGCATCATCGCGAGTTAGCTATCGTGCATGTCACTCTGATTGTTTCGCAAAACTTAACTCGACACGTGTCTGTAGGATATGTAATAGACTTAAAGATATGAGCATGTATGCATGTATGAATTTATTTCTATTTATATCACTGCGTACTTTCGGTCAATAATAATAATAAAAGAAGTTTTTTTTATATATATGTTATTCTTTGTTTAGTCATGGGATATTTCGACCAATCACTCAACCTGTAATGACGGACGAGTTTTCAGTAATAATTAAATAATGAACTTTAAAAAAATATTTAAATATCATTATACACTGTAACTTTCAACAACACAAAACGTTACAAGTTAATCAAAATCAAAACCTAATAACTTGAAAGGAAGAAAACCATTCTATCAAGCCGTCTGAAAAACTTAACAAAAAGGTCCACCTGAAACCGAACTTAAACTCCCAAAGGCATTGCCACCAAGACATTAAACTTTGAGATATATTGTTAGTTGCACCACTCGGGAACATAAAACCACAATATCCGGTAAAGTTCCCTATATTTATCAGTTCGGCAACATTTTTCATTTGCAACTTCCGCTCGGGCGCTTGCAATATTGTGAAGTAAGAAAGTGTTACGTGATAACTATTGGAAATGAGGACGAAGAAGCTTTCACGGAAACAATATTCGGGTACAGAGTTTATTTATAGCTTTTGTGGAATATTATCAATCAATATTACGATGACACTATAATGAGGTAAGAGGGGTATACATATTAATAGTCCATAATACTTCTGTTTTGTTATCGCAATGTATCGCGTTGAATTCACTCACCCACGCAATGAAAATAATTTAACTCTGTCAATTTATCAAAATAGAATTTTGTTAAATTCACCTATGTATTTTTAATTCAATCTATTAAATAATTAGATTTTTAAATAATAAGTCATTACGTGATACAAACTGACACATATATGATTATTATATTTAAATTATACTTTTGCTTTAATATTAACACATATAAGGTAATTCTTATAACCAGGAATATTATTATCACTTAAATCTACCCTAGCAAGTCTAATATCATCCGGCTCGAAGGACCAACCCCTATTGACAGGGGGCGGTAACATTAGACAACAACATATGTTGAGCAAACCTGATACAAATTGTTATAAATAACCGTTATAATAGAATGTTTTCGTCCCTTATTTTGTAGTCTAATTTATTTGAATAGCATCTCGCTACGTTTGCTTCAAATTAAATTTTATATTAATAAAATTGTAAGAGTAACTTAGGAGCTAGTACTGTAGTAGTAATAAATTGAAATATTTAATACAAGAATGATACTTCAATTCCTTTAAAACGTATTAAATTAGGCAACCAATAAGTATCATACAAATTTATATTTTCAATGTAGTAAAAATTTAAGCAGAATTTAAGAAAAGCAATAAATAGTATGTCTGAAATTTTTAGTGGCTGTGACACATTTTTAGAAAGAGAATGCTTAAAATCACAATTTCCAATATTCCAGTACAGTCGTCTCGCATTATAGTGTCGTCATCCCGCAATCTTAGCAGTGCAGGCAACCAATGAACTTTGAAAATACAATTTTCATTGGAAAACAACTAATAAAAACGTCCATTTCTCCTTAAGTCCGTTATTTGTTTGGATAGAAAATGAAAAATATAAATGTTTTATTAAAAAAAGACGTTCCTTCGACAAGTAAATACTTACTTGAAGGTCTTATTATTGTTAGGTTATGTTCTTCCTATAACGATATTTTATGTTTCTCTGCATATGAATGTTTGAATAAATAATAAATTATATAGTAAAATTTACTTAAGTTTCTTTGGTAATGTTAATTGTTTGATTTATTCATATTGATTAGCGAAATTAACTTAATTATATAAATACTTATGTAGCTATAAAATGTATGTTTATTGGCTTAGTTTTATGTTAGGTAAGATTGCGATTGATTGTCATATTATTGTCATAACGGACCGATCTAAATCAACGACCGATACAATCTTGGATAAAGAAGGCTTGGTTGGCTTCTAGTTCTAAAACTAGTGAACAGCAGGGTCATAGCTGTAGCAGCAGGGTAGGCATAGAGAAAGTAGTGTCAAGAAATTCCGTTTTGCATTCCGCTTGAATTAAAGAAATTGCGTGTCTAGTGATAGAACACAGCGTCGCTTTTAGTCTTATCCGAGCGAAAAGATGAAAGTATTTTTTTATGAATGAATTAAACTTATAACCATCGTGCATATAGTGAGATACTGTGACACGTTATCATTCAGTTTTTCTTTTAATCTTTAAATACATAAGCTTTTTTTATCACTATAACGACGTTAACATCCCTATATTTTAAATTCAGTAGACATAATGTTCAAACTAGAAAATATTTTATAATATCTATTAAATCACGTCAACATCATTGACGTGAACTTACAAAGAAATTTCAAAATAATTAAAGTAAAATTAAATGCTCTTATTAGATGTGACCTTTTTATAATAATTTAAAATGAAGCTCAAAAAATGTATTAAAACACAGTCTTTTAATCATCCAAATATATTTTTAATTGAAATTTTTCTTCATTAAAAATAACCTTTGATGTTGTAAAAAGTTTCTTGTCAAGCTTCTGGCTTTTAAAATAAAACTAGTATGTATATAAATTAATGATGTATGCTAAGTGATGGAGCATTTCTTAATTAGTTTTTTTATTGACTTTGTTTTAAAGACATAGAAGGTTAATTATTAAATTATTCTTATACTTTGACACGTTGCAGTGCGGCACAATAAAAATATCGTAAGATCTCGTTTTATAGCGTTCCCGTAAAAAAAGCGTGATATAGATCTACAAACACGCCAATTTTAAGTATTCTACTTAGCTTAGTAGTTTCGGCTGTCCAATACCTGTCAGTCAGTCACTCAGTAACCAAAAAGTTGTATATATATTGACTAGGAGCAGGATAACGTATAACAAGATTGAAGCTCAGATAGACAACGCTTTTTTTAAGCATTATCGATATATAAACAACAAATGAGGCTCGCCAAACAATTTGCTGATCTAAAATTATAAATTTACATTGAAACGGACTTACTCACGTACAAATGTACATTACATACACACATAACTATCATACGATTTCTAAATGCTTTTTGCTCAAATAAAACAAAATATCTTGAGACAAAATGTACCATTGAATATGTTAACACCCTTTACAAAACCGCATTTTATAGCAGATTGAGATTATTTCGTAAAATCCATCACTCGGCTGGACAACACAAAAGATCAAAATTAGTCAATCCATTATACGTGTTGATTTGACACGTGTCAAGACACAATAACTGTTGATTATTTGAACATGCAACACTGTTGTAATAAACTGTACATTTTCTGTATAATAAAGATTGCATGTATATATATTGTACACCAATGTGGCTCAGATGAGAAATGTCAGTTCGTATGTTTCGAATTGTCACGATTGTTATAGGTTCTATTTCCGACAGGGGAAAATTTTTATTTTAAATATATTTTTGCTTACATGGTCCATTAGTTAACGCCGTATCACGCACAGGGAGCCACTATTAAGACACTCCGTTGCTCAATTTCCGCCATATTTACAAGTCATTGCGTATCGAGTGTCGGAACTCAACGCCGGGGTTTATCTTGTTACCAGAGCAAGGAAATTAAGATAAGTCATTACCCGCGAGTGGGTATCGAACCCACAAACCGTCGCATTTACAGTCAGACGCTGTGCCGCTACTCTACGACAACCTATAAAGTATTATTTTGGAACAAACAGAAATTCATATAGGTATATATAAAAAAGTATTTATTGAATAAACATATCATGTAGGAATTACACAACTATAAACTATGAAGTGGTTCTGTCTATAACACCTGTCTGAACATTCACAATCCGCAATTAATGCATTAAACGTGCCATTAGAAATATTTAGCAATTTAGATTCCATTAGGCAATAGGTCAGAGGTCTGACCCTAGCCTTAGGCTCTGCCTCGCCTATTTTATCATGTGCTAAATTCAATTCTATTTCATAATACATAAAGTATAATTTCCAATAAAACAAAGTGTTTGGTCATCCTATTAGACACACATATTTATTTATACACACAAGGACCTTATTTCTGAGGCAATAGAGTGCATTTTGTATAATTTCATATAAAACAACTAACCTTTCACACATATCAGTGAGGTAATTTAGTCTGTGAAGAGTTTATAGTGAATATATTTATCTATTAAGGTTGTTATGTTACATGCTTCCTGCACTGTCCTGCTTCAGACCTGGTGAAAGTCAGTGAAAGTCAAATACGAAAAATAGTCACCTGCTTTAAAATAGACAGTGAGATACCAACCTCATACATGAAAGCCAAGCTATATCCCTCAAAAAACGTAAAGAATTACCATATAAAAACACAAAGCATTTTTATACGTATTATTAAATATGTACCTAAAATTGTAACTATACATATATCACAATATATACATAAATATGTCCACGTTAATGTTACAAAATAAATCATATAATCAATATTTCATCTCTATTTTATATAATTTGCCATTTTAAATAGTGACGCAGTGTGTCTGGGTTCGATTCTCACTGATTAGATTGAAGTATATATCTGTTTTGAATGTAGGTGAAAATTTGTTGGCATGAAAAAAAAATGGGGTTCTCTATGTATCTATTCAGCGTCAACATGAAAAGACTTTACTAACTTTACTTTTTGCTTTGCTTACTTTCTGATTTAAGGTCCTATATCATCTCAATAAGGGCAGAGAGTCTGAATAGAGCTTCGCCAGTCCGGTTTTAAGTACGTCAAATTAAAAAAAGAAAAAACAGTCAATAAATATTACACCATATGATAAAAATCTCATCTAAAGATCTCCTACTTTATATATTTTAAATTAACATGTAACCTATTACACTAAAACACGTATAATATAACCGTATTCAATAAGTAGATCTCTTAAGATAAATTAGTTTAGAGGCAATCGTTGAAACTTTGTTGAGCAATAGTTAATAACGCTGATCGTTATCTCGGGTTGAGTAACCAAACTTGAAAATGTTAAAATCTTTGTACGAAAGTGGAATGCACTTCTATTCTACGAGTATTCTGCATTTTTACACTAGTAGGGATGATTTGTACAATCGTATGTTTTAGCATGTAGTGTATGTAAGAAAATATCAGAGGCCACTGTCGTCTGCCGCTTACACGCTAGCCACTGTTGTAAGAAGTGTGAGGAAGGGTGACTACTTTCAATAGTCTCATTCCCTCTACCGACGCCTATATCTATAGATTCATAGACAATACATTATGGGAAAAAAGATTCAAACTAATATAGCCTTTATATTTTTCTATAGGAATTATGTTTACATATGCATCTTATAAGGTTTTATTTATCAAACAATAAGAGCATAATAATAATAATTATCACAAAATACTTTAAAAAAATTAAAAAAACCAATTGAAACATATTTTTTTGCTGGTATTTTTGTTGAGATCAGATTTTCTGACAATATTGTACCTTCATCTAATTTAAATACATTTGTGAATTTTCAAGAATATTGGGCGGTGAGATCGAGTCAACATAGCTCATGAAAACATTTTTTTTATCAAGAACATTATATTAAAAGATACTATTTAAATGCACTATAGTAATAATTATAACTGCAGCTTTACAGTTTTTAAATATTGGATGATTTTTGTCCCACATAAAGCTAAAAAGCTAAAGATTAGCTCTTAATTATTTAAATGACAATTTTGATGTTCGTCAATTAAATTTTCATACAACTTGTATTTGAATCAATGTCCTTCAACGTAGCGACTATACAAAATATAAGTAACTAATAATACATAGGGTATCTTACAATATCATAATGAAACATCTTAGATAGATGTATATATAGATAATAAACCTGATACGCTTTTAAAATAAATCATATCCATAATAACGTTGAATAGAAAGCTTTTACTTGAATAATAGAGGTGGGAGTATAAAGGATACGATAGCAGGATGTCACTACATGTGACAAATTTTGTATTAATATTTTATTTTATATGTGGTATAGAAACGATATTTAATTTTTTTTAACAATTTTTTTACAGAGAAGCGTTTAGTTCCCCTACTCAGTATACTTCTACTACATCCTCAATAAGCGAAAGTGGAGAGTTACGTAATAATTTGTTTCTAAAAAATACAGAAGACAGATGCAATTAAGTAATATGTAAACTGTTTTAAGTGCCTGAAGTAACTCTGATTGCAAGCACAGTGGGGTACATTGATATGAATAAGGTGATGTATTATATGACCTTGCGAGTGTTTAAGACAAAAATAATTTCAAATGATTTAGAACCCGTACTAACTGAGATTAGGGTTCTCAACCAACAAACTATTCCGACTTATATATGTAGATATTGCACTGTGTGCAAAAACATCTTAGGTAGTCTGCTCTAAGATATAACATAATAATATGATAGAAAAGTTATAATATCTATTACACATATATCAAAATATCTGTGCTGTATAAAATGAACAAATTTCAATCAACGACTTGTTCATGTAAAGGAACGATGCTGCGGGGAAAACGTGTAACATTTTTAATTATATTAAAAGTACTCCTTAGGGCTTCTACAATAATGTTATATCTGTAGTTATTTATTAATATATTAGAAAATAATACATAAATAATGTACTTACATGTCATTTTTAAGATGATAAGAAATTCT
The DNA here is from genome assembly GCA_037127375.1 of Dione juno. Lineage (NCBI taxonomy): Eukaryota > Metazoa > Arthropoda > Insecta > Lepidoptera > Nymphalidae > Dione > Dione juno. Next base: position 2,379,164 of record JAXRJS010000083.1, on the reverse strand, counting down.
GTTACCGACTCTTTTTATTTTCTTTAAAAATACACGTATGTGGCGTAGCATGCGATGCTTTCGACTATATACGATGTATTTTAAAGAAATAAAGGAAATGTATACATTTTATATATGTATATATATAAATCTTCAGTACGTATATGTTATCACCTTACACTCAACATAGTAAATGAAAGTCAATTTAGTACGTATATTTCAATAGATTTCTGGCTGCACTCAATGTATACCGTAATAAATCATACTTAAGCCTCTTTTTCGGGCAAGATAACATCTAACGGGACCGTTAGTTTAAAATATAATTATTTCCTTTGAATGACTTTTAAAATAATATATAGGGGAATGTAAAGCAGAAGAATGTTAAAGAAAAACATAGTTTTATGTTACGGTATATATTATGTAGTGAAAAATGTCACAAGCGTTTGCATGTTTTCTATAGTTCTATTTAATGTTCTACTGGGCCTAAGAGAATTCACATTTACACCTCAATACAAGGTAACTTTTTTACGAAACAATAGTATTTAAATATCTTAATTTTGTTTAATTTTAACGCATGCATATAAATATTTTAACGTTATATCAAAACGAAAAAACAGTTCAAATTTTTTACGAAGTATAAGATAAAGGCACTTTCCAACAATATATGCAAGTTAAATCAGATACAGATTTAAATGCTGTTTTCACTTGATTCAGTAATCAAATGATAAAATTCACTGAGACAGATAACTAGTTATAAATAAGTTAAACTTTTTCATATATCAAAAAGAACATTCCCGCCGACGTATACACCGCATTCAAAACAGCGTCTACTTATGGAGTTAAATTAAACGCGAAACGCGACGATTTCTTGCAATTTCACACGTGTGGGGATAGCTCGCTTTATTTGAAGAAAAGGTGTGAATGTTTCATTTCAAAAATGAATATATATTATTTAAAAAATATCTGACTTTAATCATTGTGATTTCAATCTACATAAAAAGGTAGCGAACAAGAAACCGTGTTTGGTTTTACGTGCCGATATAACTAGATTTTTTAGACATTTTCAACCCGCATATCTAAAAAAGTACCTCAAAAATTACTTATTCCAATAATACAATGTTATATTACATATAAATACCTAAACGGTACACACCATTAATATTAAATTTTTTATCAACTTTTTTGCATTTACACATTTAATTTCCCTGATATTTTTTTTAATTTCCTGAAATGTGAGTCGTTGTATGTATGGCATGTTGATTGTACGTGACTGAAGGGACGTGGACCCGACAAAGCCGGAAAGAAAGCAGACACTGACTGACTCAATATTTCTTATTTGATGAACTAAGCTTTTTTATTTATTTTTTTTCAAATATCTATATATTATATATAACTTTATACCATTTGAATTGATATGATATCACTAGTATACCAAAGAACCGAGATTCGAATTAATTATTTAATTAACGAACATTTCAACTACTAAATCACGAAGTTTTAAATAATAAATAAATTTAAAACTATAAACGCATCTTGTCTTCATTCAAGAGGAGGAGGAGGGTAACTCTCGACTCGACGGAAGTTTCACACTTCGACTTCAGTTTCATACTAAAAGTTAATCTTTGCAATAACTGAAAAGTAACACCGCTTCAGAATTTTTGAGGATTTTTAGTTAGTAAAACAATATTTACGTGGAAAGTTTTTAAGTTTTCAGTAGTAAGTACTTCAGTAAGACCTTAAAAAATATAAAATTACGCTTACAAAATAGGTGCAGAGGTAACAGGTTCAATAGTTCATTGATCAATATTTAGAGTAGATTTTCGTTCATCATCTGCAACTGAATGCATATAAAATGCAACTACTTAAAGGAAAAATAAAGTATAACTAGGCTTCCTTAACTAAGAGAAATGTGTATAAATAAAAAACAAATTAGAAGTAACTAATAAAAAAAATATACAGCAATTTTTAAAACAAAAAATAATTTAGGTAATGCTATTGACATATCTATTTTGAGTTTATATTTCTTGCAGCTAGTTGGAAGATATCAAGTGTATAGAAAATAGAAGTTAATTTAAAGTCCAAGCCAACTCCAGACCTGAAAGGATTCGCTGGACATCACACGGACGAACGGTTCAGCGGGCGATGAGTGTGATTCACTTTGAACCAACCTCTTATGACTCACGCCTTAAAAAAGTAAAGAAAATATAATATTCCTGTTTGCAAATAAATTTAAATAATATTTTTTTTAAATAATATTTTATTATTTATAATTATATAGGTACGGTTCGATTCGGTCATTTCTTGAATATGTTCATTGTGCAACAAACATTTACACAGCTTTATATACTGTGTCTCTATATCGTGACATAACCTACCAATTTAAATTCCATATTCAATTACATTTTATTTATTAATAAATAATTTATTATTAATAAATAATTTATTATTAATAAATAACTTCTAGACTTGTTATTGTATATTTTTGAGATGTAGAATAAAACTATCACCAGACTCCATATGGAAATATACGTAGAAATCAAATTGTTCAAAGTGGAATAAACCGTGAGGCCATTCCAAGATATCGGATTACAGCAGAAGTGGCGACGTTAGGATACCCATTTTTCAAGACCTGTTCTAATTTAGAGCTCGATGTATCTTTCGTCTTGAATAAAATTTAAATTCAAGAAATCGTAGAATAGAAGGAAATACAAAGCACCGTTTATCGCTATTAAAGATTTATATAAAACTTTTGTGAAATTGGTGTAAAAATTTGCTAATATTCGTTTTTTTATATTAAATTTTTATATTAAAGGATAGCAAAGTATCCTCAATTTATTTAAAATCTATTAGAACACTTATTTACGATTACTAATTTACTTAAAAAAGCAAATATAACTTTAGTTATTTATTAAAGTATTTATGGCGATAACTCGCCATACAAGAAATATCTTCAGAAATATATATCTATCAATAGTAAATCCCTCTAAGTTTTCACTTCAATAAATCCTGTTACAGTAACTGTTTAACGAAGCCGATGCTCTAATCGGTAATAGATGAAACATTATATAGTAGGGATGTATGAGCGGTAATTACCTATTCTAACTGGAAACATCGATATTCAGTAAAGACTTATTGTAAGAAACGTCTTCAAGAGATATTTTTTTTATATTTTAAATTGCATGTATCTAAAAAATACAGTCAATGAAACTCTTGTACAGAACACAAGGATTCTCCATCGTCTTCATTAAGCCAGACAGAGAGATGCCTAGACACAGCTTGTAGGACCGCACTAGGAAGATGTTGACATGAAATATCAAAACAGTTTGAGTTTGACAAACTAACTGTTGACTAGCGGAAATCAACGCCAGAGCGGGGAAATGAAAATATTTTTTTAAATTGTATGGGTACCATACAATTTAAAAAACACGATACATTAAACCCACAACCGACGCGATAAAACATGTATCAATATGGAAATAAATCATCAACATGTTTAAAGAGAAATATTTATTAACTGCTCGGTGACGTGCCCGCTGCCTTGATGCGAATATATTTACATTTCTAAAGATACAATCTTAAATTAGAAATAAAAGGATAAAAAACGTAAGAGTGCTTCGTGGGCGTCAAACATGTTACCTGCTTAGTAATTAAACAAATCCAGATGTTTATTTAAAGAGCATCATATTATGCTATTTTAAAACATTAATACGACAAAAACCTAGCAATATATTTACAGAACTCAATTGAAGACAGCCGTAGACTTCGATGTAATAAATCTTTTCAACAAAGCTTTTACTTTAGACAAGACGTCAATATAAACAAACGATTGAGCTTACTAACAGTCGTTAAAGGAAGTGCAAATAGTACAGACAGATGGACCGAATAAAAGGACTGGACTTAGCCTCTAGCTTTTGTCTTTAAAAAATATGAAAATCATAAAAACGTATATTTCTCTGTTTTATGTCACTGTGAGAAAAGAGAAGTATTTTCTAATTACCAAGAAAAATTGGCTATTTTTTGACATATTACTTCTATATAGGATACTATAAATTAGATGCAAAGTAAAATTAAATTAAATTTTCTTTACAAATATAAAAGGGTACGACTATATCAAATTATATATACAAAATAAAAACTTAATTACCCGCTCAATCCTATCAATCGAAATAACACAAAATCAAAGAAAAATGTTTCAGCTTTCCTTTTCTTAGCAAATGAGTAATGGCAGTATAGAACTCGAGGCACGCCCTCAATTGTTCAACAAAGCGACGATGTGTTACCAATACGAGAAAATAAGGTTTGACATGAAAAGAGTGATTAAGAGTACTTTCTTGCCACTGCGCCTCGTAAAAGGGCTGTGTGGTAGATCAAAATAAATGCACTAATGATTTCATTTATCCTTGAGACGTGGAACATGACGCTGTTTAAAATTGATGTAACGTTTTCGGTTCAAATATCGTGAGTAATCATTTATTAATAGTAATTGTACCAGACATTACTTAGTCAAAGTTAAAGAGGGCTTATGAATGTTAAGATGATAAAAAGCTGAAATAAAAAGCCTCATGTAAGGTTGTATGTAGCTTTCAAGTTTTAGCGAGAAGTCAAAGAAAGTTTTAAATGTACAGAAAATTGAATGTGTAATATATTTACTTATCTTGCAAAAGTCACATGATACGCGTAAAGATGTTAAATATAGACTGTGATGATTTAAAACCTTTTAATATTGCATTTTTATTAGAATAACAAAATGAATCAAATTCATATTAGATTTGAACCTATTACATATATGTATATATTTATAAGCAGCACTATTCAATAATAGTCATCTGATTATCTCTTAGCATTCAAATACCTAAAATACTTTTAGCAGACCCCTTTCGATTCTATACAAAAGATGAAAAAGAGATATGAAAAGATTTAAACGTGCAAAATTCGTTTCTCCATATGCTGCCCTTAGACCCCTACTGTAGCTCACGCGTCGGTGAATACGAATCTACCCTTTCTTCAAGTGCCCTCGAGGTGTCGAATACTAGGGTTACCATTTGGGCTATTCAAGTTGTACATAAAATTCTCATTAAGGGAATCTTGGTATTTCCCTATTTTGGTGCACTTCTGATCTATTTATAGTATGATTATGATGTATATATATAGTCAATAGTCATGTAAATCATATGTCACACTGATTGGACCTTTTATATCATATATAAGGTTAAATCAGTACACAATTATTAAGTAGACTTTAACTGAGTGATTTTCTATTTTTTTCCTAGAATTTCATAGGTATTACTTAGTGTTTATTCACTATGTGTGATATTGGCGACGCAAAGTTTTTTAGCTAGAAATCTTTTATTTTCATAGCGAACTATCACAAAAATGTCAAACACAAAAAAAAATTGCATAAAAGGCAAACAGATTTGAATACGAGCCATCGAAAATGTTCAACCCCAGGCTTATTCGGCGTTCGATCCGTTTTTTAAGAAAAAATAAATAATATGAGTGACTACTGTCACATGTTCGTGATGACACGCACATAATGAATATTCTTATATTAGCTTCGAGAAAGAACTTCGAGTTCAGACACTACTTTGTTGATTTTCCAGCGGAATTGCAGCCATCGCGGAACTCAACGCTGTGCTTTGTCTCATCAGATTGGTGAAGTGTAAATAATTAAATTATATATAATCATATCCAATATCTACAAGGATTTTAGGGATTAAGAATTCCTACTAATTGCGATAATAACGATTACGTCTAGTAAATTGCTATATTTAACTTTAATAATTTTACTATATTCAAAAAAAATTAGGAAAAACATATTTTATGTAAAAAACAACAGGTAGCCCTGTTGAGAACTATATAATGTTGAATGAAACAAATGTATCGACTGTAGTGTTGGCACTCCACGCAGATTGCTTGGGGTACTTAATGGGCGTTGGATGCCTTGTTTGCAAAACTCTCGATAAGTCTAAGGTTCGAATTTCGGCAAATAAGGTAAATAGGATAGAGCAATATGACCTTTTGATATTTCTTCTGAATTTTATTGTAATATAATCGTAAAGGTTATTCGTAAGGAGGACAGCGTCTGTCTATAAATGCCATGATTTTGAGTTCGATTCGCCCTCATAGTAAGTGGATATTCCTATTTTTTGTGGTAATTGATTTCTTTTCATTTTCCTGCTCTGGGAAGACAAGACAATACGTAATGGCTCGAAATTTGTTATATTTTAAATAATTTTTTTTAATTTCTTGATACACTAGGTTCTATGCACATACCATGCTATATGTAAGATGAAGTGTGAAGTTAAAAAAATAAGCTCATAGAATATTCGTACCTACTCTTGAAGAATTTTAAAAAAATATACATCTTACAAGTACGTATTGTTTAAATTTTAAATACATTTTTTAATCAGAACGTTAACTGTTTAGAGGGTTAAAAAATAAGCAAATCAATTATACAACCTATAATGTATTCAACCTCGTCTCTAGTAAATGTCTAAATAACTTACTATTCGCCTCTGCAACATGGCTTATATGAAAGAGCTTACCTGAAAAGTAAATAAACATTACTTAGTGTACATTAATAAATAATTTGTATGAGTAAATGCGACTCCGCATGTGAAGCTTTTCTATTAATATTATGGTATATGCTTATATTACTAAAAGAAAAATATAGCTAATTCAGATGTAACATTTATAAAATTAGTTTTACACATTAATTTATGTATGTAATGTACTCAAATATTAGACACGGGCCCAATTATACAGTAAAAAATATTGCAGCAGTATTATCATTTTGTAATATTTTGGTAAAAAATGTGCAAACTAATAACTTTATCGATATATTTACTTCTAATCCGAATTTATTTATGTATGTTACATTCGTATACAAACATTCATATAAAGGTACATAAAATTTGTTCCCACTATTAGTACTTAAGAAGTAAATAGGTAACGCTTGGCCCCTAATCCTGACCGTAAACTGGACCGATACAATATCAATCGTATCACTCCAATAAATGTTGGCGACCCTACCGTCATTTAAGGTTAGTAATAGAATTGCAAACCTCAATCTTGAGTGGTCCGCCCTCTCGAATATACTTGTGGTACAGTAGGTTTAAAGGATGTGATAAGTGATCAATAATTTGACACAATTACTGCGCAATAGCTAAGCTCAATTTGATGAGATAAGAACTTTCTTATTTGGGTTTAATCAGATAAATATGTCACTTACGAGGTTCTTACTGAACATACTGTAGAATACAGGTTAAAAAAGTATAATATAAAATAATATATTAAATAAAAAAAGCTGTCGTGACAATTATAGGAGGATTGATGGAAGATCGCGCATTAAACTTGTGATAATATAGAAAGCAGTAGTATCTTTTTTAGATATTCCTCTCTACACAACTTACTTATATAAAGTACTATTGCAATCAATAGTAGTTGTAAAAAACAGCTAATTGTAAAAGTATCTAAAGAAAAAAAAAATATTGCTCTTATTGTGTTACATACTTTAAGTCCTGGGCGGTAACAGCCTGTTTTCTTAGTAACTTGTTTTTATACCTGATGTCCGAATTACTGCGTCATTTGTGGGTTAAATAAGAACATTTACTATTTCATTACAATATAAAACCGAATGTGAGATAACAAACCCAACAACTATTTCATATATAGATATAATTGGTACGCTTTATTCAAAATGTATTCGTAAAATATATGAATATCACCTATTTTTAGTTCAACTAAAGTATTAAACTAAAATATTTTGAAGGTTCAAATTTCATTCGAATAAATGATTGCTTCAAAATAAACTTGTTTTTTAAGCTAAAATATAACAGTGTTTTAGCCATCCACATCAATAACATAAACGATAATTTTGTACCTCAAAAAACAATCCATATATTAATTATAATAATAAAAAAGTACAAAATGTTTAAGGAAGTCTTATGAAATTTATTAAATCAAATATTAATATAATTCCATCATACAAAACAGACATTTATCTGTCAATTTAAGACAAATGCTTCACAAATTAGGGAAAAAATGCAAAATTTTTGTTCAAATTAGCATAAAACAAGCTTGGAAAACTTTTTTTTGACAATTCAATCTACGCATGCTAATTTGACGTAAGCTGATTCCTCCTCTAAATGGGCAAAACGTGAATTATAGAGAACAATCTCCTTCAGGCTTATCAGTCAAATGAGAGTCATAGTACGTAATAGCAACGGCATCCTCATCGTCCTTCATTGCCTGACTCACTTGAACCAGACATTTTACTTATAACAAATAGGCAATATTATTAACCAGATTCATATTTTTTTTTCTTTTTCATCATAAGGATTAATTCAAACGAAAGGAAATTAATATTTCATGTTCCTTAAATTTACACTGTCACACAAATCGTGAAGTAAAGTTTCAGCCCCATTAAGTAAGTAAAAATTACATTAAGTTTAAGATCTGTTATTTCATTCTTAGCCAAATAACATATTTGTTATTTGTAAATATTACACTTGTAAGCAACACCACAAAACATAGCTAGTTAATGGATATTGCTTTAAACAAAACCATCCTCTTCTAGGTCATTTTTATCGAAGGCTAAACATTAATCTCGTTATGAGCTTGGTCGTCGTGATTTTTACGCTCCACTGCGATTTTGTTTACTTGGCGACCTCTAACCGTAAAACTGTTTTAGTGGACTTGACTTATAGCGGTTTGGAGAACTTTATACCTACTTATATATACGGATATAAGTTTCATGAAAAAGATTTGAATTTTTATTATCTGTTTTTTATGGATACTGCTGCGTTTATGAGGTTTGCTTTTTTATACTTACACGTGTTTTGCTGCTTATGGGAGATATTACAATGTACACATACAAATATGTTGCGCCATCTACCTTTTCTTTAATATAAGGGAGCGTAAACCAACGTCGCATATTGTGGTACTTAACCCTGAAGAGGTTCAATACTACTTTAATTAAAAACATATTATTTAAAAAACCATAACGAGATATAAATCTTTTAATAGCAATAATCTAAATCCAACGTAATTAATTAAAAAAAAAAAATATAATTAAATAAAATCTTCCCTATCACGTCACGAAACGCCCTTAAATCCATATCAAATTTTGGGCCATATCAGGTAAATTATGAAATTAAATATTAACAACAAATCCGCTGTAAAGTTCCATAAAAGGTATTATAAACGAGGATAAAAAACGTATTTTGAGATGAGATCGTGAAAGTACATGCTTAATATCGTTAGGCATGTATTTTTTTCTTAATTTTCCCATAACATTTTGTTTGATTTGTAGTAATTGTATGCAATTCTAAAAGTATAAGATTTGATATTATAAAACATGGGGATGTTGGTGTTTTGAAAATTCTCGTAATCTCAGCTAAGCTCAGCCTTTGCCTTTGCTTATGCTTATGTTAGCTTGTATGTTTGTTGCTTGTCATAGTAAAATAGTTCTATATTTTGTAGATTTTGTGAAGTAGTATTCAAATTAAGATTGTAATTACCTCACATGAGCTACATTGATATACAGTTAAAATTTATTTTCTTAATACTGTTAACTATAGCCTTATATACAACAAATATTAAACGCTTGATTTTGTGATTTATTCGTACTTGTGTCATAGAGTTAACACAACGAAAAACGGAGTGTCTACGTAGATACAATATGAAGTAAAAAACACACCTAAACAGGCGGAATCCCGAGAGCAGAGTGATTTTTGAAGTTCTCCGCCACAAAAGTATATAACTAAAAAAAAGCGTACGTATTATATACAATTATTATTCATATTTTTCTATTATACAGTTTACAAAGGGCCGTAATAACGCCGCTATCCATCTTAGAGTGAGTTTCCTCGTACGAATGCCGTACTCGCTCGCGTTACGACCTATTTAGATAACGAAATGTTTATTTGCTTGAAACATATTATATGCTTTTACTGTGATATGAGGTTGTAAGCGCATTATTCAAAATTATAGATTTTTTGTAAAATATTTTTTTAAGTAGAAAATATGTTGTACATTACAAGTAATGCTTAAAGATACTATTTTTTATATATTGCGATACAAATGTAGTCTTTAGTCTCTGGAATTGGATTTTAAGTCATTTTAATTCAATTTCTCTCGTATCTTAATGTCCGTTACGAAATAAATGGAATGTTTAGTTTAACCAATCTCCGGATATTTATTCTTATTTTATTTTTATATTTTTCCTTTCAATTATTTTGCATCTACATTAACTTATTACAGTCTTGTTATCATAGTTCAAACTTAGGACTAAGATAACAAGACATTGATCCAGACTTTAATCTAGCAATAAATAAGTAGCGCTAATAAAATCATTCCAAACTGCAACGTACAAAAGAACACACGTTACCATAGCTACAGTATCGGGGGTAGAAACAACCCCGCAATTTAACACTGTCGACGGCAGTTCTTGAAAAATGTCACTTAAATTCCCGCTAATATCGCACACGAGATATTTCACTGTGTTAACTCGTTACATTAGAGAGTAATGGGTCAGTATTTGCTTTATTTTACTTGTAATTTGTTTCTTCTTCCATATTTTGAACTATAAAAGAATAATCCAGCTAATACTGATATATACTGATATATTTTCTGTTAGTAATAATGTTAGTAATAATAAATGTATATAAACGTTTCTTTTTTATTATGCAGGTGCTTTCCCAGAGATAATACTAAATAATAAGTCTTAAAAAGTTGCTTTCATTCTGATCTGACAAAGCGAATGAACGAAAATAGAAGAACAGAGACTCTAGGCACTAGACTCAAAATAAAAAATGTTAAAAAAATATATTCTTTCGAATCGTCAATTAACTTAAGTGTCAGTATTGTCAGTCCTACTAGAAGCTACCATCAGCTTGGAAGGCAGTTCTACTGATTATCTTCACTGCTATGTGAAGTGATGATGAAAATATTACAATATACACATCTGATACAACTTAATTCCTATCATCCATCATCTTTTAGAACAAATGTAGATGAAATATATATACATGCATACATACTCGTACATTATTTTAATAAACGGGTTTAAGTTACGCCTTAATGGTCCACTTGGAACCACTTAAAGAAGTTTTAACCTACTTTGCTGTATCTCATATCTTTGACAACTAAAACTAAGAATTTCTGTTAACTCAGGTGATTAGCAGAAATTCTTATAATAATGATAACAATGAAACCCTTCGTGGTGCTGTTGGTGTGTATAATACTATAATATTCGTGTCACAGGTTCATACACATTCAATTCATCTTAGGAAAATTTTAAACATTTGCAAAATTAAACCTGAAGATACTTCGGACACTTACAAGATATGTAACAAAATAAGAAACATCAAAAAATATTAATTGGAGCTTCTTTTGAAATGTATAAATAACTAAAACAGTAAAAGAAAACATAATTATATTGTAGGAATTTCCGCGACAAATATTTACGCGAAACGAAGTTTCAGTATCAAAATGGAGAATAAACTCATTATCATAACTTCGCTGACGACTTCTCAAATTTGTATTTTATGCCTTTCTTTAACTTCTTGTAAGGGCGTGAATGATGGAGGCTTATTGTTATCTAACGCCGCTTGCTACGCAGTACGTATAACTAACATAAACAAACACGAGCCGATGCTTGCCCGCCTCTCTTCTTTTTGCCTATGACCTAAGCGATGAAACTACACTGACTTATGACTTCAATTTCAACTTAAAGTTTAATGAAAAACATTGTGTGTATGCAACGCCCACGTCGTGACGTAGGATATGAGAGCTAATAGATTGTCCACTGAGGATATTAACGACTGTGCAAAGTGGAGTAAGCTTAGTCGGAAGGCAGACTCTGGCAAACGAAGCCAGGACTAATGCCAAGAAGAAGAAGAAGAATAAACATATTTACTTTAAAAAGACAATTTTATCTGCAATTATCTGGGCAAATAACTAGCAAATATTACTTAAAATCAGGCTGGCATATAATATATAATAACGACAATTATTAGCATTCAAAAATACAAGGTTCATAGAAATATTCCCACATAAATTGCTATGATGAGACGGTTTATCTGGATTTGAATAAAAAGAAGATTTACAATCTATGCTAATAGCGTTAACCTTTAGAAATGTCATATGATAACAGGCTCCGGCTAAAAATAATATCTAGGTCATGTCTAGGTCATTTAGAATCCTGACTTGCTGTTTTTCTATAAAATAAACCATTTTAACCATTAATAAGTTACTTTAGATTATTTCAGATCATGTTAAGGTCAGAGATTAAAATAAAATAAAAATAAATGGTACATTTAGTATTACTTATTATTTTATTGTAATAAAGTCATTAACTAGAAATACTAAAACCAAAAATAACTCGCTCAATTTTATTTATCTATGGCAATTATCTTCAAATCAAAAAATGATGTATTAAACTTCACCACGTAAACTCAACACCACGCATTTCTAAACCCTGAAATCACAACAACTCTACATAGTACTTAGTACTTATTAAAAAAACTTAAAACAAGTACACCCAAAGTATTTAAAACTTGGGTGTACCAAAGTATTTAACTACTAAGTATATTAATACATTTATTACTTTTCTTTCAACTACACAGAAGAGACAATAACCCAATTTATCAAACAAACTCTGGACCATAAACTTAAAACTTTGTTCACCTCAACTCTAACTTGGGGACCGGCGTGACTTGATTACGTGACGTTAAAATATGAAAATAGCGTGAAATACAGATTTATTCGTCGAGTTCTCTTCTAGAATATTTATAATATACAAACTTTTTCGGTATTTCTCAAATAAATGAACTAGACATGAAATGTTGTACTATTTTAACACAGAATTGATTATTACAAATAGAACTATCGACAAAATAGTGACTTTAAAAATTACAATCGTGCATCTACCAGATAAAGTATACGTACTCCGTACATAACTTATTATTTAGGAAGTAATTTATTATAGTTCCGTACTTTTTTTTCTATATTTCGTAATTATAAAATATTTTATAAAAATTACTTAAAAATAATATTTTATATCTTATTGTACATTGTGTAGAGCTTCATCTCGTTTTTTCAGCTTATATGATGCCTTATACAAAACTAACGTAAATACTATATCATATCTTTCATATATATCTTTTTATTACAAGTTATTCTGTAGACTGTTCTGTAGGACAGTACCTCGACCAATTGTTCTAGTGTGCCTAGTGTTTATTTTTTATTTACAATATAATGTCTATTATAGCGTAGGTACTACAGCACTTTTATGAAATAAATGATTGTTATTATTATTTTACTTCCAGATTTCACACAAAACATTTCACAAACATCGTTTAAAATCTCGTATATAATATTCTATAATATGATAGTAAAAAATTATAATTTCATAGTATAGTTGAAAGAAACAAATGGACAACTCAAAACGGTATACACGAATCAATTCAATGTGAATCATTTTAAAATGCCTCAATAACTAAATCACTCAACGAGCAATTGGTCGTGTCTCGTTGTTAGAGCAATTTGATTGAAGCTCAACTTAACAAATCTAAAAACAAATATATAGAAAAAAACACTGTACAGTGCGTGTCTATTTAAAATAACATTTTTCATATTAAAAAATTGTCCCCATTGATGAAAGTACGGTGTTGAGTTCCGCCACTCAAAAAATAGTGTCTCGAGTTCCGGCGGATATCGGAGAACGTAGTGTCTTAAAACTTTGGTTGACTACCTACGTTGACATATGGAGAGAAAAGTATGAAGCGGAAGCTGATCTTTTGTATATCAAGAACTTTGAGATAAAAATATCCCTCTACTTTTCAACTATTCAGATATTGCGTAAACAAGGTTCACGTTAAGGCTCGTTAATAAGCTAATTTCAATTTTTTTTTATTCAGACATAGCTTTCAAGTTCCAACGTACTATTCGACTGACAATATCCACTCTTCGTTAAAATTGAAACGGCTTGGAAGTCTATACTGGGGAATTTTAATTTGTTAAAAAGTAGAATAAAAAAACCAATTCCAGCCCAATTTACTAACAAAATAATGTAAGTTAGGTGCAAAATATCGTTTCACAGAAAGTGCTGATAGTAAACTACTCGATCGTAACAAGATCGTAAGCCAATTTGAGGTCCCGCGAGACAGCGCTTGTCAAAGTTTCATCGATAATGTAAACTTCATATGAAGTTGAAAGCGTAAGACTAATAAATTTATAAAACAGTGTTCAGTTACTGTTTAAGTAGCTAATATATTTAACACCTTAGTTGGTAAATACTTGTATTGGCTTTCAAATTTGTTTAATATGTTGATTTTCTTTAAATTTACATATTTTAACATCACACGTGGTAGTTAATTCAGACGCAGTGATACATCACTCTGTTTTCTATTGTTTTCTGATTTAGTGACGTAATCGGGCCGGTATTAATATTCCCCATTTCTTCAACTGTTGAAGATCAGCGCAGTGCGTGAAAATCGAAACTATATACATCAAACGTCTCATTGCTTAAATAGACCGTATAATATGTTTGTCATTTCTTATATTTATAGAAACTTTACGCACTTAACAATAAATAATTGAATTAATTATAAACAATGTACATGTAAATATTTCATTTAAGTAAAATTCAATCATTACTAAATAATGACAATATACAGCACAAAGCAACTCGCGTACAAAAATAACTCCCTTTAAAGCTATTTTATTTCAATCAGCACATTCTAAGTCATACATGTTCAATCCGAACCAATTACTATCTACATTTGTATTTTAGTGACTAATTTAAATTCTAAAATAGCACCGTTAGTGAGCAGCATTCAATGATCGAACTCGATTAGTTGGCGTTAGCAAACCCCTCCTAACTATTCTTGAAACTGTTATTGCTTTCCGGTACTATTCAATTTGTAGAATATCTGTTTTAGTAGATTTTTATTATCATGTTATCATAAAAGTCGCTACGTTAATAGTTTTTGTATGATTTTAATTTTGATTTTATGCAGAAATTTTAAAGTTTTTTTCTAAGTTTTACGAATAATTAACATTTTAACATATTTTACGCATTACTAGTTATAGAGAGATCATCTCAGAGGGTGTCTAGCCAATTATCTGTCCGATATTTGGTTTCCGGCATACGGGTACGCGACCCCGGGACCTCGAGCCACCACTTTCATAACCCGATCCAATCCATGTAAGTGGTGTCCCTCCCCTATATTCCAAGTCTTTCTGCCTCTTATTCCCTTTCCTTTCTTGGTTTCTCCCAGTAATGGGTTTGGAGGTCAGATGGCAATCGCTCCACAAAAAACCACTTCGCCACTCATATGGACCGATTGGTCTTAGTCGGAAGGCAGACCCTGGCAAAAAGCCGGGACTAATGCCAGGAAGAAGAAGACTAGTTATAGAGAGAGGTAGAGAATAAGAGTGAGTTAAGATAAACATAAAAAAATAAGTTACTTTGGATTTTGTTATTTAACTTACCATTTTCCTATTTAACTTCACCCTATAAAGAAAATTAATTCAAACTTCCTTCCGTTAACAAATTTAATTATACGCTGTCGTGAAAGCCTTAATCTATCAAGCACCCAGCGCCTCCCCAGTAGTGCATTTATCGCTTCCATTGATCTAATGCGGTTCCTTCTTAACACTGTAGCGAGATCATTTGCGAGCAAGTCGCACTGAAAGGCAAAATTTACCTGAGTGAATTAGGTTTCCTAATTTATAAAATAGATTGAAAAGTTTTAGAATTTCTGAATTGATTTTTTTAGGTGATTTTTTATCAATTAAAGTCTTTTCATTTAAATGTTTTTATTTAAAAGTTCAAATTACTATATTAGGAGGAAAGTGTAGAATATAATGTGTAAGAAATATAAAACAATATGTGTCTTCGATCATACAATAATTATGCACATACATTCATTAAAGTTCACGTATATGTATAACTTGGATCACTGTCTAAATTACGTTGCGTCATGGCCTTAATTGTGTGTTAAAAAAATGTAATACTTATTCAATAGTTAACGTAATATAAAACTGTATATAAAATTCCACTTAGTCCAAAATTAATAAGGGCGCCAATTGTTAAATCATTTAATATTATACATATATGTTATGATGTATATGTTATGTATGCTGTTGTTATCCCAAATAAATAAATAAATAAATAAATATAGTAAAAATATGTATATATTAAATGTACACTACATTATAGTTTGAGAAACACCAGCCCACCATGTGCGCTGATTGACCGGAATTGACCAACGTCGTTAATCGACGCCTAGCTTCATCACTTGAGTGCTTGCTCAAGTGATTTACAATTGAGTTCTCAAGAATATTGTTTACCAGGTTTTGCCTTTGTCTTTATTGGGACTCCATATGGTATTTTTCTTATTTTAAATTATATATTTTTTCAGTTACATATATTATTTTAAACTCTCAAATTAGACTTTCACCACAGGCGTTTACACTAATTCTAAATAAAATGTATCTCCTTTTACGTATGTTTTATTTTTAATCTAAACTAGAGGTGCTACCTGTGACACCCAAAGAAAATACTTTCCTATTAGAATCATATCTCATTACAATAATTTGGGTTCAAATCTAGATATATATCTATACATATAAATAATATTGGAGTGTCTGTTTGTGATTTCAAAATAACTGAGTTATTTCAAGTGCATATTTAGACTAGTATTTAGTATTAATTATTTAGTTATTTAGACGTTACTAATACATAAAAAATACTTTACACTAAAATTATTGTCTGTCTGTCTGTCTTTCCGTTTGTCCGGACTAATCTATGGCATAGCTGAAACGATTTTTATGAACCTTTCTCTAGAAGATAGAGGAGGCTGTGGAGCAACATCTAAATTATCCCAGTAATAAACACTATTTACGCATACCGATTCTAAAGGAAAAAATAAACACATTATATAACAGAACAGAAAATCCGAGAACATACATCAAGGGAAGCTGCGAACAGGTCGCCAGTATACAATATAACAGAACAATAGAAACTGCTTATTTGTGTGTACGCGTTTTTTTGAACTACCATGATATATAATTTTGAATGAAACTATTAATAACAATAATAATGTATAATTGATTGTAAATACTGGAATAGCTAATGTAAAATCACATTAAATCACCTTAACTATAAGGTATGAATAACTGACTCCTTACCAAAAGCTGTTCTGCCTGATGAGCATATTTCAATGATATAACAAATCAAAGTCAAATGTCATAAGGTCTACGCAATGAATTAAAAAGTTACATAAAGTGTTTAGCATAGATGTACAGACTTAAATCATACATACGTAAACTCTACAAAATAATGACTAACTAAACAATATTCTATAAAATTCTTTGGAGTTAATCATAAAAATCGTTATAGCCGTAATGATTTTTAATAGCATCATTAGACGTTAATGCTAATCAATTTCTCATAAGAATAGTTTATGTGATGTAAACTTTCTAAAGCGTAGGCAGAGGAACGAATATATATGTAACGTGATACCAGCGTTTACGACAATTTTATGTGTTTGTTTAAAAAGTAATAAGTATTTTTAATGTAGGTAATTTTCAATTTTTGTATTTGACAAGACGTCGTTTAGATATTTCGAAGGTATCTTTTATGTATTTAGTGTGATAATCAATTTGAATGTATTGGGGCCTTATCTGATTAAGAAGACACTTTTAATGATAGTTACGCCTTCAAATCCCATACAGCATGTGTTTATTAAAATATACCGCTATCTTATTCTATTGTGTATAAAATATTCATCTTTCATAATGGACTTTGTGGAGCAATTTTAGCTTTTTACAGAAAATAATAAGTTTTACTTTTCCGAATGGATCATGAACAATAAAAAAGCTTATTTAACACAAGTTTAAATCGACGAAACTTAAATTTAGAAGAAATTTATCATTACTGAAAAGGTTCACATTTAAATTCCACACAGTGATTTCAATTAGTTATCAAGTTTTGTAATTACTATCGAAAGTTTTAGTTCGCTATGAAAGTTGAGTTTGTTTCGAATCGTAATTTATATTATTAATATATACTAATGTAGTGTATTGCAGTTGTAGTTTGTCTGTAAGAGATGGTTGTGGGTTCAATTCTCACTATAAGAAACTTAGTTTTAAAAATAATTTCAATTTTAATTTTAACATAAAATTTTGCATACTTAGCATATTTATTATTTTAAAATGGTCCAGAACATGGAGGACAGCGATATATGTTTACTTGACATACAAGAAGAACAAAAATATTGATGACATTGGTACTTCTAAGTTTTTATTACCATTAAAAAAAACAAAAAACAGAAGAATAACATTCGATCTTCATGTAAACGTACTAAAATGCCTCAAAAAGAAACACTGAGCTGAGAAGCCAAGCATCATGAACACGCACATACGCCCTCACATTAAATGTAAACCGCGTCCCAACCAAAAATATGAAAATTTCACCCAAATATTGTATGAAATGATTTAATAAACACCACAATTAAGTCAAAGGCAAAAAGTGTTCAGATTTTCAGACCGGTCGCAGAATTGTACCGCTAATTTGCTATTCAAATTTAAATTGAATGTCAGCACACGATCTATGGGCATCTGTTAAATATTTAATAATTTGACCAATAGCACTCCTCATACGATATAAATTTTAGATTATTTCGGATAAATATTAAAGGGATGATTTATTACTGAGCTTTCTGTTCCATATCCGCATAATGCTTTATTGAATTATTATTTTTCGTTTCAAGCATTAACTCGCGTTAAGCAAGGGTAGGCATGCAGAGGGAAATCTAGTGCTAAGAAATACCGCTCTCCAGATTTCACGTCTATGAAATTTCCATTTTAATGAAAATAATTAATTTCCTCGAGTGGTAATCGAACCTACAACCATTAGCTGCTGTCTCACTTCGGAACAACGGCATATTTATTACTTTAAATAATTCTACTTAACTGTAAATGTGCTTAAGCCGTAATATAGCTTTTGCATAAGCTTTTAAACATACCTATAGCTCGTTCTCATCATATCAATGTGTTATATCCAAAAGTTCAAGGGTTCAAATTTTGTATTTACATTAAAGATCAACCGGTAGTTGCATGAAGCGCAAGTAGCATTAAATTAACTATATAATATACTAGTAATATAATATTTAAATTAAAGGTCCTTTGCTAACATGACCCGACCCTACCCTTTTTACAGATTCAAATATTGATAGCTTTTTGACAAATTACAAGTTTATTTCCCTGTTTAGGAAGTTCTAAAAATCTCACACCATTATTCAACTCAGTATTTAAAGTATGATTGATTTAAAAAAGCTGTTCCATACAAAATATAAAAATAGATTCATAATTGAAAGCTTTATTGAGGTACATACGAGAATTTTTCATGGTATATCGATATCTTGATCCTCCCCCGTACTCAGCTGTATGATGGACAGTAATGTAAACCAATGAAATTTGACCCTCGGCTTTTACGAGGGCGTTTAGTACTGATATATGTTTTAGTGTCGATATGAATTTTTATATATTTAGTTGTATTAAGTGACAAGTTTTATTAAAGAAAAAAATGTGGTTTACATGTAATTTGAAATTTCTTATTTTATCGATTGGTGACGTGACGATTGAATTGATATTGCCTTTAAATTTATGAATGACACTATAATGTTATTGTTTGAATTGGCATACATCAAAAAAACAATTTAGGTGTCGAATAAATCTAAGTAAAAAACTATATATTCTTATTATAATATTTAAAAGTTACTCACTTCCACTGGTTGGCTGGAAGAGATTTCTTTTAGAAATAAGCCCACCATTGCCGACATAAGTTTATTTTATGTGCACTTTTTTTTATGTGTGCAATAAAGAATATATTATTATAACAATAATAATATCATTTATTATATACTATATAAAAAAACAAAAAGAAAAAACAAATATATATAAAATGAACAGCAAGCGGCTTTATCGCTTATAATATTTTATATACGAGTATGTTTCTTTAGTTTATTTGAGAATTGTTACAGAGAGATTGATCTATTACTACTTTTTCTCTATATCTACATCAAAGCAAGACTAGCTCTAATAAAAAATGAAGCAAAAGCTGGTTTCCTACAAAAAAAACAAACGAGGTGTCGCGGACTGACGACAGCTCCAATAAAGTCACTTGGTCGATTTGCATAAAACAGATCGACGAGTCCATCGTTTGCTTTTAAAATAGATTAATTACAATAAAGTTTCAATAAACGTTAATACGTAATAACTTAGGAATTTAAACGTTTGGACCCCCCGTGAGTTCTTTCTATTTGGTATTATGTAATGTACGAGTATAAATACATATGAAATATTATTATTTAAGTTTCGTGAAATAGATTGAGAAAATAAAATTAATAATAATTATATTATTTATAATACTGATAGATCTATCTATACATATTTTGTTGGTGTCCGTCTTGAACCATTTTTACTCGGGGTTCGAATTTGTGACGTTTTCACAAACCAGTTGGGAATCCATAATAAATGCCTAGTAGTAAGTAAGAAACTTAGCAATATCTCATTAATCATTAAGCGTGATATAAGATCTGACATACTCATATACTGCTTTACTTTTCACTAAGAACTAAGTTGGTGGTCAAAAAATAATACTAAATTTAACCGATTCAACTTATATAATTATAATTCTGTGACGACTGTTCTTTATTATTGCTTCACAATTTATAGGCAACATTAAACATGCAGATGAGATCATATATTATGTTATACCAACAAATAAGAATCGTTAATGGACTAGTATTTAAATTGCGTTTTATTACCATACTAGGGACTTCCTCGGATTCGTCTATTTTTTTTATATCACGATATTTTGCAATGTTATTCCATACGTGAAAAACTGATATAGTTATTAATTTACAATACAGATATATTCTTTACATATACTAAAGAAGTTCAGTTATTAAGCATTTAAGCATGAGCGGTTAAAAAAACTAAGTAAATGTCATATTGAAGTTTAACATTAAAAAAGTAATGCTAACTTTAGGATTATTATTGAAGTTCAACAATTCTAATACATACCTATATCCACAAGACTATAAATATATATCACGTAATATATTCATAAGAAATCCCATCCCATTTTTTATATACAATTTGCAATTTATCAAACATAATTATAGACTTACCTTAAAAAGAATAATAAATAAAAAAAATATGCCTGCCCAGATACATACCTAAGCGTACAAATTTAATGAGCCTACATTAATGTTTAATATTTCTCATTATGTTATTCCGATTTAATATATTAATAGCTAGAAGTTCATTCCTAATTTACATATAATTTTAAAATACAAATATATTACACATACTGGCAAGATATTTAAGAAAATATGTGTTTTAAAGTTAACTGATAATAGTAACTTAAGCCACACACAAAGCTAGTAGGTTTATATGGTAATTGACTGTCCACGTTTTTGAATAAAGTGAATATACCATGTGCAATAACAGTTTTAAAGCAAATATATATATATATATATATATATATATATATATATATATATATATATATATATATATATATATATATATATATATATATATATATATATATATATATATATATATATATATATATATATATATATATATATATATATATATATATATATATATATATATATATATATAAACTTGCAAACTACCGTTTAGATAACACATATTAAACGACAATCATTTAAAAAAAAAACGATTTCAAAGTAACAATTGTATAAGCAACCACCTTACATTCAATTTATATTAGTCGTTGAATATTGACCGTCACGAATGCCTCAAAAACGCTGCCGGTCGCCCATCCAATAATAAATCATATCCGACATTTTCATATGGCGGTAGATTACATCCACTATGTTATATAACTTTATCTATTTTTTTTTTGTACAAACACAAAAATATGTTAGTATTTATTAACTATAGTTTGTGTTTTATTTAAAAACTATAAATTAAGACAGATTTATTACATTTTTCAGCATATTTTACTTATAGCAGGGTGTGTAAAGTGAACCTAGTGTTAAGAAATTCCGTTCTCCGTTTGTTGAGAAGCGGAACTCAACGCCGCGCTTTGTATGGCTCGCATTTACTACTATCACTACCACTAATTTTCCCATTTTACAGGCTCTTTAAATTAACACTCTAATTGTAATAGTATAGACTCTATTTTCGCTTGCACTAGGTTATTTTTAGATTCGTGATCTTCACATGAAGATAATATTAAATAAAATATAATTCTATTTTATATAAAAATAGTAAATAGTGTTCCAGTTTCATAATTATTTTCTTAAACATTTTCCACACAAGATTATGATTAAGCACCACATCTAGTAATACATGCACTAGATGTGGTGCTTAAAGTTTGGAAGAATTTTGTAATATTAAGAAATATATATCAAATTACCATCGAAAAATGTGCATACTTTTTTAAATTTCATTTCAGCATTTTTTTCAATAAGTTTCATTTCTATAGCTTTGATTATAGTCAAGATGTATAAAATAACAAGCCACCATATAGATGTAACGTACAACTAAACTAGTATATTACAAAAAAAATAATACCTACATGTATCAAGTCAATAGTATCTAACTAAGCAAAAAAAAAACAAGTTTCATACCACCTTCAAGAGCCACAACCGACTTCAAGATAACAAATATAGATATTTACGCACTAAAACCTACACTATTGAGGAAGGGGGGGTAAAATATAGCATTTGAAACATCGTATATCACTGCAGCCATATTGGCTTACAAATGGACGTATTGTCGTCGTGTTTGTTGCGGATGGTGTAAAATGGAACCAAATTTCACACCTGTACCCACACTACACACTTCCATAGAGATAGAGTATATTGGTCTATTACTTATCTTGCGGGCCCATTTTGTACTGTTGACTCGAGAAATGGTTACCTCGTATCGAGAATGGATGTATAAAGCTATTTTATTGCCTATTTCAAAAGAAATATCTGGCCATTTATTTTTACTTCGTCGCGTATGATTTTTATAAATCACTATATTTCTCCAAAAAGATAATAATAATATTACGGAATTGGATATGATATGCGTGTATGTGTGCATTATTAAAAAGGATTATGATACTATCTTAACAAATCTTAGCGATCATTGTTAACTATATAATATATAAGAATATAATATAAAGCGATATGATTAAGTTAACTATATCTTATTTATTTCTACAGTACCATATATACATATATATATATATATATATATATATATATATATATATATATATATATATATATATATATATATATATATATATATATATATATATATATATATGTATATATATATATATATATATATTTATATATATATATATATATATATATATATATATATATATATATATATATATATATATA
Source organism: Dione juno (assembly GCA_037127375.1). NCBI lineage: Eukaryota > Metazoa > Arthropoda > Insecta > Lepidoptera > Nymphalidae > Dione > Dione juno. The sequence continues at coordinate 2,355,729 of JAXRJS010000083.1, read as the reverse complement.
TATATATATATATATATATATGTAAACGCTATAAATGACTAAAAAAACTATATACTTAAAAATCAAAATAACTAAAGAAAGAATAATCCTATCAAAATGAAGATATTATTTCACTACATTAGCAATAAGACGGAGCAGACGATCAAATAAAACAATTCAATAAATTCTAGTAAGTATTCGCCTAATAAAAGCATTAGTCCGCTTTGACAAACGTGGAAATGGTGTAATTTGGTCTCCCATTTAGGTTTTCTCGAAGGGAACGATATGGCATCCACAGTTCAGTTAACACTGGTCGCTTCCTTCGTTTTTCTACATAATACGATACTGGGTTGATATATGGGAAAGAATTTTATTTAATATCGGATTATTGATTTATGAGTCGAGTACGCGTGCCCCACATAGCCCGCGCCTCCCCTTAAATTGTGTTTAGTGACGTGTCGCCATGAATGCCGACATAATTTACGTGTATTGTTGTTTAGGTATCGCGCTTTATTGCCTGGAATTCGAAATATGGTTGACTTAGAAATGGACGCGATATTTAAAGAAATATTTATTATTTATGTTATTCTGTTATACATTATTTGTACACAATACACGTATGTAACAAAGAAATAGTTTGCGAAAAATTTTTACGTACAATATTTATAAAGTTCTTCGTCCAAATATATTATATATACTTAATTTATGAAGTATACCCTATACACCTATTGTCTAGGACAAAAATTTAAATGATGTATCTAGTGTAAATGAGATTATAGACCATATAGTGTTAGCTACCGCAATAAACGTCCACGTCCTAACAGTTCAGCCATCAGAGGCCAAGTCAGTCATTGATGATTGAGTAGTTGTCACCCCGCTCTCAGTTCTTACTATAGCGGTCATCGTGTACTCGATAGACTATAGACCCATGTAATTATAATTACATATGTACATTAGAACCCATATACTGATAATGTACTAAATATCGCCCCTTTATAATTACATACTAAAATTTTCCAACACACGATGTATCTAAATAAACAAAAATTGGAGGACTAAGTATCTTGTCACTACTTTCTCTAGCTTATTTACAATGTGAGAAATGTTTTAAGATAAAACATAAAATATGACAAAAAAATTCTACTAATAAAAAATGTAATTTATTTAAAAAAAACTAAGACACACTGATAAATAAATACCATAGAAAAAATATAAAAACTCTCTTGAAACTTTTAATTTCTTAGAAACAATATTCTTGACCTATAACAGCAGCTCGGTTGTCATCAAAACAAAATGTTACGACTAAAGCGCACCACATTATATTCTAGTACCGAAGTTTTCATAATAATTACTGCATTAATATATAATTAAGAAATCTTAAGAGGACACTCACCAAATATTTACACTGTTTCACTTTACAGATGTTGGACTTTACTTTATAGATATGGGATAAGTTGTAACTTGTAATATATATAGAGAATCAAATATTATATAATACTTACCGTTGAAAATTATGTAATAAAGACGTTTTATATTGGATACATTATAATTATAATGTCATACATGTTTTAAAGTCACTGCACGTTGAAAAGAAAAATAAGAATATAAAGATTTTAGTTCGTTATATATATATATATATATATATATATATATATATATATATATATATATATATATATATATATATATATATATATATATATATATATATATATATATATATATATATATATATATATATATATATAATATTATATGAAAATAATCGTATAGCTTCAGTAGGTCATTTATTATATTTTACTACCGATAAGTTTTTTTGTATCTTTTTATTGCATTCATAGTATTTACCTTTTTCACATTAGTTTATTATGCAATTGCTACAATAAAGGTCTTACAAGATTACTGCCCAGTATTACTGATATCTCAATATTACTAATAGACTCCATCAATGAATCACTATACTTAAAACGGCCATATTGTTTTCCTAACCACTTTAATATAACAAAACCAGATCAAACATAATTTCCCAGATGCCGTAAAATATCTCTTTATATGCTAATTTTGAGTCAAAGTCAAGTCGAAAAAATATATGTTTTATAGCCTCGGGAGACAAAATCTTAATTTAACCCGCTCTACCTTGATTTACTTACTTTTTATAGCAAAGTCTTCAAAGAACTGCCATTATTCAGAGTTCTTGCTCAAATTAATTACTTTGGATGTCTTTTTTTAGGATTCCGCGGTAAAAAGTATCAAGTAGATCTTATAACAATGATTTTCTTGATTTACTTGTAAGTTTATCTTAAAAATAAGAAAATAAGCCTAATAAATCAGATAGCATTATTTTATGTGAGCATTATTTTATTTTATTTTTCTCTACAATAAATAATAAGCATGCTCTTAAGTACGTAATACGGGAGACGGACAAGTGAAAATATTGCTTGACAACGACCTCTTCATGTAACGTTTAGCAGATCTTTATACTGGAGGACACAACCACGCTCACAAACATACATACGTAGATGTAATAGATATATAACTTAAATAACATTATTAGAATCGTGTTCATATATATGTTGTCTAGAATTTACCCGATTAAAATATATAATGACTGCGACAATAAGTTAAATAAAATGTATCAATAGTTACCACAATTTCAATAATGTACGGAACTAGATTCAACATAGTAATAGCCACACTTAGCACGATTTTTTGTTGTAAGAGAAATAAATGAGTTGTTTTTAATAAATTTATTGATATAAGATGTTTGTTTCGAACTATTATTTATTTAGTAGCGAATGACTTTTGACTTATTCATAATCAAGCTTTTAGAAAGCTTATGGCACGCTCGAAACGTCATAAATAAAGAGAAGAAGAACATTATGTCAACAAAAAATAATTGTAAGGAATGTTTTAAATTGAGAATCTAAAATAGATTAACTGATACTTTTTAGAAATAAGTTGTTTTTAAATGTGTAAGTATCGTCATATTAAGCTACCGGTCTACTTTTGTATCACCTGATGACATGTAATTGATCTTTGGTAAAACGTTGAGAACGAATTACTTTATTATTAGGTTCCCCACCAAGCTAGAATAAGGTAAAAGAAGTTGTCGCGCCTATCGAAAACTATCATTTTACTACTGCAGTGAAGTTAAAATTTATTTAACCAAACCAAATAATTTTTTTTTTACCTTCACGTTGTTTCCGCATATAACAGGCAGAGGGAACTTAATATTAAGACTCCGTTTCCCAATTTTCGCTCAAATTTTTAAACATTGCGAATAGAATCGGAAACAGAGATAATTCATTCCCACCATAGGGAATTGAACCCACAACTGTCGTGTTTACAATTAGACGTTGTGCACCAAAAAAAATTACATATTTTACTGTTGTTTTAATTTTTTTTGTAAAAAGGCCACACAGCGTTACAATCAAATCATTGCTATATCATGTGCAAATAATTTCAATATAACGTATATATCCAAATATTATTATAACAAATTTGTATTTGACAAGTTCGGCTGATTATTTCGAATTCAATTTAATATTCCCCGCGGGATAAATGATTCTATAATAGCCTATAATATTATAAGCAAATAACCATATATTGTGGTAATTATAAAATGAGTGCTTTGTCCGCGTGATCATATTTTTTTTACTTTATTGAAAATAACTATTTATGTGAATAAAATTTCATTTTTGAACTCAATATGTGTGTAGCGTATATGCTATTTTCCTTATATAGCTATTGATAAAGGCTTCGAAATTTTATTTATACTTCCATTTAAAAATATGAATACATATAATGTCTATAATCAATTCTTAGGAGATTATATATGAATAAAAACCAACAAAACACAAGTATTACACGTATAATATAAACTTGTACCGAACTTATCTTCACTACCGAATCAATTTCAGATGTAGGCTTAATAAAAAAGTATCTATCCAAAATGTCACATTCTTAATAACTTTTCAATATCCCTTATAGGTTGACGATTCAAAATTAAACCTTATTACAAGGACTTAAGATACATAGATCATCTTACAACATGTTGATAAACCAATATAGACTGTAATTTTAGACTGTAGAGTCTAAAGTACTTTATCTATATTTCAAGAGCAAATTGCAGGTGTATGGAACCAAGGGTATGTTAATCAGGTGATAAATATAGGTGATACTTTCTTTGAAATAGGGCAAGACAGATTTACGATTTTCGAACTCTGGTTTTGAGATAAACGAAAATATAGTTATTCTGGTTTTTATCTTTGTAATGAGCTATACAGATTTCAAACATATTTAAGCTGTCTTTATAGCTTTATTATCGAAAAAAATGTAAGAGGACCATTATTAATGTCTTTTATTATATGAAGGGATTAAGTACAAATAATATTTTATAATTGTAGAAATTTTAAAATCCATTTCCAATTTTCTCACATTGATCATATGAAGAATAAGCAAGTTGATTCATTACAGCATCCAATATTTAGAAATGAGCAACAAATAAATAGTAAACGTGAAGTACTGTTACTTATTAATAAGTTATTTCCATTGCAAATATTGAAATGCTTTGAAGACCAACCAATTTTGAAAGGGCAATAAGGTCATTTATGTTTAATATATGAATTGGGAAGAAAAATATTTACGTAACAAATTTATCGCAGAATGGGATTAGAACCAAAACAACAATCATGGTGTTAATTTACAACACATCCCAAATACAAATACGCCACGCCTGGCAAGGCATCAGTACCTAAGCAGTACATTTGGTTATGAATGAGCATTTCGTGATTTTATCAAGCAGGTACTAACATTTTCATGTATTTGCATAGCTTTTAACGTGTAGCGCAGATGTGCTCTTCACTACGTGTTTGTATACAAATTGTGTTGTGTATCTTTCGCTTTTCACCTAAATACAAAACATCGCTGTGTTTTCTTCGTATGTGACGGGTGTCTAGAATTTCTAGGTATGGTATAATCTAGGCATTACCAAGATATTCTGACACGTTATTAAGATATAATAAAAGATCAATTCTAGAAAAAAACAGCTTATATATTATTACTATAGTGAAAAGTTACAATAAAAAACTGCAACTGGTATTTCTATATACATAGACACTAAGTAACCAAATGACTTATTAATGCGTTACTTTCCATTAATATTTTAAACGCTACACTACGAGATTGCGCTATATGCTTCTTTCCACATATAAGCAGAGTATGTAAAGAGAATCAAGATACTTTGTTCTCCGCATTCTAGCCACATATTTTCCGTTTGGTCGACTGGAAAATAATTCAGGCATATCTAACTGCTAACAGTCGTAAGCTGTCTAATATTGAAGTTTGAGCCCACGAGTCCATGAGGCTGCAATACTTGTATTGTATTTCAAATTCAGTTTCATTAAAATATATTTATAATAATTTTCTGATATTCTCTAAGTGCTCAAATTCAATTTGTTGGTCACAAATATTTTATATAATATGGTAAACGTGTACTACGTTTACCATAAAACAATATACCAAACCAAATATAAAAAAAAAACCTTTTACCAATTTATTCAAACAAAACGCCATACACACATACATTTAATAAAGGTATTTTCCGTTTACCATTCCAATTACCGTAATGTTTTGTTCTGCGCCAACGGGTATATCAATAACATGCGTTGTTCCCGAATTTGTGTTCGCTAATTTGGTACGAAGTGATTATCCGTGCTATACGTTTTTTGCGAAGTAACAGCTTTTGTATAATATTATATTATAATGAGATAACGTAAACACGTAATTGCGTGTATTGTTATGGTTTGTAACGAAATGTCGAATGAATTTAACGAGAATATAGATACTTGATTTTTAATTCAATGTCGAACTTTGTCCGGCAGCAGTCAGTACACGGTAATACCACATTTACTACTCTGAGTTCTCTCTGACTACATTTTATAGTAGGCAGAGAGAATTTAGTGTTAAGAAACTCTGATATCAGATTTCTCGAGCATTCAAAGAAGACACTGTCTACATGAGGAAGCGAATAAAAATAATTCATAACCAGGTTTAGGTATACAGCGTTTTCTGTGTAATCAGTTTTCAATATTTCAAATAATAGAATTATTTTAGTTTCGATAACCAATGTAAAGGCATATTATGCATAACTAATCAAATTGAATGCCTAATGCTACTACTATTGTCAATATTTATATTGCTCAAAGTAAGCAGTGGAAATATTAAGAACATTTTCTGTTTACTTTCCATTCATATAAAAATAATTCTAACGTCAACGAAAAGTCACGAAAATCGAACCCAAAACACATTTTAAATATAAAAATAATAAAAAATAAACTTACTTATTCAATAAAATGCGACTAAACACAATAAAAAAAAAATTTTTCACTTCAAAATACTAAAACCAAGTACAAGAGAATACAAAGATACGTAAATTAGAATAATTCTTTAAAATAACTATTCGTACGTCGCCGACTATTTTAAGTGTTGACACAATCAATTTTAAGCTTTTAGCCAAGGACATAAAGCTTACAATCGTCCAACAGAATAGAAACATAAAGAAAATTTACAACTACCCTCATAAGTGAAATGTCTTAACTGCATGATGTATGGGGTCAATCTTTATTCATACGGGCTTCGGACCGGACGTACGTACATTTTCAACTGAATTATTTGTCTAAATAATATATATGCACTATTCAAATGAACGGTATGTGTTGTATTTTATGGACCACATGACATCACATGGATCACGGAAATGGTAGTTACAAACTAATAATACTTTGTAGAATAGCATTAACATAAAGATGACGTGGTGGTTTTTAGTAATTAGTGAAACAAAAATTAATAAAATTATAATTAGATTATACATAAATATTATTCACGATTTGTTTGTCTAAATAACGAAACGTTTAGTTTCGTAGTTTAATGCATAAAATAAAAATAATGTCTAAAACTAAATTATTCTTCCATATATATATATATATATATATATATATATATATATATATATATATATATATATATATATATATATATATATATATATATATATATATATATATATATATATATATATATATATGTATATATATATATATATATATATATATATATATATATATATATATATATATATATATATATATATATATATATATATACATACTTCTATATTAAATACACTATAAAATTTACCTGAGTCACAAAGAATACAATTCGCTTATACCACAAGGATAACTTTACCATAAAGAAAAAAATAAAAAAAACGACACACACATAAACTAATATATACACACACATAAGCTATATTTAGACGCCATACAAAATTACAAGGCAAGGTGTACTTTGAATGAACATTTTTCGTAGAACCTTTGAGCCCAATAAAGCGACAACAAAGAGTTCTTTACTTTGGGTACGGAACTGTTATCTATAAGCCTATTCATATAAAATATACAAATTTAGATACACTATTAATATACGAGTATCTTGCAAAATGTCGTTATCATTGATAATTCAGGTTTATTCTCATGTTATTTATATTCGCATCGTTACTCAGGGCTGTCGTGGCACAGCAGTATTATAAACGCGACGGTCGTTGGTTCGATTCCTCTGGTAAAAAAACAAGCGCGGCGTTGATCAATGCGCAAGGTCTCGAAAGGGCGAAAGCGGGGAACGGAGTGTCGTAAAAAGTATCATCACATTTGCTATTCACATGTAACCCTACCTTAAACAGGCGGAAAGTGGAGAGCAAAATGTGCTAAATAGCTTACCTGTGCCAACCCCGGAAAATGCCGCAAATGTGTGAAGATAAAACAAATGAAAAACAACAAATATACGTCAGTTTGCTTTTAACAGTAACGGCTATTTCGCTTTTTTATCTTTTTGAATACATTGGACAGATTTCGTCATAAAAGTGAAAAAAAATTGACTACTGACACCATATGAAAATATTAGCTCATGTTTCAAATCTATATTTTGTTAGTACAGTTTTTTCCAGAATTTGTTCAGCATACAACTATTTCGTTAATAAATTTCGGAGTACATATACGGTTTACAGATTTTTTTATTTTTTATTTCCCGCACATACCAGGGTAGGTAGAGAAAGCCGTAGTCAGAAGGAACCTAGTGTTAAGACACTCTGTTCCCCACTTTCCTCCATTCTAGATATTGCGTGTTGAGTGGCGGGGCTCAACGTCGCGCTTTTAACCTTGTTGCCAGAGCGAAGAAAATGAAAATATTACATTCTCCATGAATGGGAACCGAATTCACAAATCGTCGCGTTTATAGACGCTATGCCTCTGCGTCACTACGGTCCTAAAATGTTTGACCTCGCTAATTCAATTTTTACCGTAAAAATAGTCCTTGCTCAATTCGAGTTACATTACAATTTGTTGTATATATATAGTTGTATATATGTGTATCTGTATTTCATAAATGTAAACCAAACCTCAAATAACTAATTGAACAAATCAAAATGTATTGCTCAACAATCATCCAAAAAAGGCATTCTATACAAAAATACAGTCAATAAATCATCAGTACATAACATACGCTGTAAGATGACGCAACGCAAAAGTGAAAGGAGATCGACCTATGACCTCAGCCTTTGGTTAAAATAACTCAACGAAGTATTGAATTCTTATACGATGGGCGTGTACGTACTATTTGGTAATATAATATTTGTATATAATGTTCTGTTGTTGTTGCCTTCGTGGCGCAGTGGGGCAGTGTCAGTGTGTGTTAACTTGTGGGAATTCAATTTTTTTTCTCCGCTCAAGCAAGACAAGCGCAGCGGTGAGTTGTGCCACTCAACACGCAATATCTCCATTTAACGGAACGGATTATTAGCTAAAAATCATGATTATTTTTGAAACGCTGATAAGAATGTTGAAGAGATTAATATAAATCACTCATAATAGGAGACCGCGCTCTTATCATGAAGCAAAATTAATATTACTAAAAATTTTGGCTTAATGAAAATATACAACATTCTCATGATAAATTGCTAAATTCTTAGTTCGTAAGGTCAATATCGCAATTGTACGTCACGCTCACGGATCGAATTAAAAGAAAACCTTTGTTCTCAAATGAAGTAGGGCAAAATTAAGGGCACTTGATGTTTATCATCGAATTTAAAATTCTAAATATTTTATAATGCTGTCAAGAGTATTGAATGTCATGGAATCCTAAATTAAGAAATTATTCTCTACAGAAACGATTATTTTATATTGAAAGCAGAGAAAGTGGTTACAGCATCAAATTCTTCTCTCTAAAAACAAAACCATAAATATTCTACATTAGAGATATAATTTAATCTATTTTCGAAAGGCTCGACCGGAAAGCTTAACAGATTATCTAATATCGACAAAGCCTATTAATATAGAGTCAAAAGAGAACAAAGTGATGGATAGTTGAGGTATTTCAATTTAATAACCGAAGCTGCCGGGATATGAACCCGGGACAAAGCCATTGCTTTGCGATCGGATGCACGTACATCATTTCAAACAAATCTGGCAGTTACAAAATATAGATGTGGTAATTTAAAAAAAATATTTTTAATTACTAAGTAATATTAAAAAAATCTTTTGCTTACATAAAATATTAATATAATCAATAAAGTAAGCGAAAGTAAGCGAAGACAAGATTTTAATAAAAGCCAAGCCAAATAATATTTTTATTTCTCATTCACAAAAATTTAGACAAAGATAAATAAATAAATAAATAAACACCGACCTATTTCTCTAATACTAGTGTTTCATATCAATTGAGTAAATACGTAAAAAACACCAAGGATTTCACTAACAAAAGTTCCTAAGTTAAAATCTAACCACATCGTTATGCCACATCCAAATTTCTACGCTAAACGAGATTTTCTAAAGGTAATGAAAAACCTTTGTGATGGTATTATTCATTATCATGCTATGTCATACTCTCATAATCAAGAATTTTACTTTGATATTCTCCAAGATTTAAGTTTAACTTAAATTTATTTATATAGCATATAGTAATATTAAATGAAATAAATTGGAGAACGGAGTGCTTTAACACTAGGTCCCTTAAGCTTACGGTTCTCTCTGCCTACCCTGCTATGTGTAAAATAAATAATGAAATAAACATATATTTTTCTAAAACAAAAACATATAAAAACAAACAATTTCATGCTTTCATTCTTATTCGTTGATATATCTATATCTTTATTAAATTATTTATAAAATACTGTACATAACTTGTCATAAACATCGGAAGCCACGACCATCGTTCGCCATCAGTACATAACTTTGCTGATATTTTATATAAATAAGCTTTGAACTGTACTATAGCAATAAAGACGCTATCTTGGCGAGTGGAATGTTTGACTATAAGCACGAAGTTTTAAGTTCGATTCCAGCTCTATTTACATTTTGAAAATACTGCGGTGAGTTCCATCACTCATCATGCTGTTCCTCTAATATGAATGAAAAGCTAAGAACGGGGTGGCTTAAGTGGCTTAAGTCTAAGTTCCCTTGTTAATTAGTTAAAATTAATGTTTACATATATTTAATACCCAGCATTATTCTATTCCCAATACTACTATACTCAATAATTTCAATACATAAGCTTTGAAACTAACACCCAGTAATATATTATATGTATATAACAGAAATTGAAACTCAGTTGGAAACTTTAGCTTGCTCGATATCCATCCCGAGGTATAATTGCCTAATTGTATATGGCTTTGATTGATTACCATTATAAGTTGATTTTGTATTAACTTATTAACGATATGTATAAAGAGAGGACCATATTCAAACTCCTTTAAGAACAGGGTTTGTGGGAAAATGAAATATATCTAAAGTTACCTCGTAGATTAACACAGCATATTCAATATTTTAAAATATACTAAAATTAATAATTTATAATATATTACTCAACATAGGTACAACAAATACACAAACAGATAAATTAGTATTCGCTGTTTTGGGAAGACAAAGGGCGGCGTTAAGTTTCTTTATTCATGACGTCATGTTTTGAATTATAGAGGAAAGTGGAGAACTGAGTTTTTTAACATGAGTTTCTTTCTTTATATATTGCTATAAAGCATTTAGATTTACAATAGGTATAAAAATGTAACAATTATTTACACTAAGCACACATGAAGCTTTATAAATGGCTCATCCAAACATCATTGCTTAATTATGAGAAAGTAAAATTAACCAAGCCAAGGATATTTGTAATCGATTATGTATCTACAACATAGACAGGTATTGTTCATGTTGGTTCGGCATTATCAATACCGTAACGAATATTGCTTGCAAAGGTCATCTGCATTAGACGCCTGTGAAGAATTAATGAAGTGAATAAGAAATAAACATGTTTGTGAAAATCAACAGCTGCCATGGCGTAATTGAGAAATATGACTGCACACGTCATTGTAGTAAGTTCGATTCCTACTCGTCCGTAAAGCTTTTCCGTCGGCTTGAAAAAAATATATAACCGTCTTATCTCATACTATAAGAGATTAATTGATAAATGTGGAAGGTATAGGTTTAATTTTCTTAAACAGATAACTCAAGAACAACAACTAGAAGGAATGCATCGTTTTTTTAAAACATAAACACAAAATAGACACAAATTCTAACTTCTAAAACTATTCTAAAATTCGGCTATAAAAACTTAATTAAATTCAAAACCACAGCTTATATAAAAATTGCAAATCTAGCTGAAACGTCAGCTGTAATAAAAACAGGACAAGCTACGAAGAAGCCGCACAGCTTGTCAGATAATAAAACTGAGGGAAAGTTAAACTTTTAAGTACTTTAGTGAAAACTTCTTAGAAAATAATAAAGTATTTTCGTCTAACCATACCGATGGAAAATATTCATAAATATAATATTATGACAATAAAACACTCAATCATTATATATACACATAAGAATAGAAATGAATATTATAATTCAATCACAATAATCTGCACCCCCACAACGCCCTCCATTATTATTTTGTTTTTTTGTCAACTAAAACGTGAACATACTAGTTAAGTAATGATATGCTGTCTTTTATTTAGAATATTTTAGTCGGTCTTAACTAAACTTTTGTCTATATTATAAAAATATTTAATGTACAGACAGACATCTGTGTTATATTGTTTTATTATATATCAGTAAAGATATAACTCAATTTAAAAATCAAACGTACATTACAAAAACCGCAAACCTTGTCCGATAGTAAAACTGAGAGAAAGACTTTTAGGAGAAAGTATTTAGCTTAGTCAAGTTAAAATTTCTTAGAAAATAATAAAATATTACACTAGCATCTTGATGACTAAGACCTAAGTGGTCTCACAGTCATACATACAATATGGGGATTTCGCCAAATCTATTAACTTATTCAAACAATGACTGTTTAAAACATGAGTGCATTTGTAATACCGCAAGAAACCTGTGAGTAATTTTAAATATTGAAAGTATTCTACCTACAGTGCAGTGGTCAATCTATTATAAAATATGGGAAGAGCAAATTCAATTTTCATTTATTTAAAAATTACAATTAATTTAAAAAATAACACTAAATTATTTAATTAATGTTATTTCTATAAATATAATAAAAATAACAATTATATGTATATGTACAAAATATATTCAATATTTGTAATCGATTATGTGTACCTATTAATGGGAGATTTCTGAAGTTTATATGTACTATGTACTTACTAATTTAATTGTACTGTATTATGTATTAAACTGTATTATGTACTTACTAATTTAAAAATCGATATTTTAGTTAAAATAAAACTAAATAACAGTTTAAAGCAGTAAAAATGTAAATGAATCATTAATCATCGTCAACTCTTTTGTCTATTCCACTCAAGTAAACGCAAATAGCTCTTTGTTCAAGAGGCTACACTGCAATGTTTACGATAAACTTTAAAGATAAATATAACTTTTTACTATACTGTGTACAAAATAACTATTGGAGCATAAAATTTTTAGTGATATTTAGTAATAGTTAGTGATAAAATATAAAGCTGAGGTATAAATCGATCATATGTTTGTCCACGCTGTAAGCTGTACTTGTACATGAAGTTAAGAGTCGATAACCTTATAAATAGGAATATGAAATTCATATCAAATCAATATCGTCATATATTAGATTTCAGTCTGGATTTTCGTTTTTATTTCGTTTAGCTGAAGGGACACATTTCTTAGGGAGTTTTTTTTATATATTAAAAGAACAAAAATATAAAGATATGTTGATAAACTATAACGGGGCAGGACTCGAATCCGCGTCTCTTGGAAACCACCCAACCGCTCTATACAATTAAGCTATATGCTAGAGTTCATGCAATTATTTTTTTATTTAAAGTGAAATTTATGGCTGTTCAACACAATATCTATCGCAAGTCGATAAATTAAAAAAAATAAATCTAATTTGATCACAATTCTCTTTATAGTTTAACACTTTAGGACACTTCATCTTCTTTGCGTGCCTCTTCAATCCTGAAGGTCGGTCGCTAGCTACCTAATCTTTTCTCTGTCCAACGCTAGGCGAAATAGTTGTTCCACGGATTTGATACCGGTTAATTCCCTGATGTTACCAACCACGACTTTTTCCTTCGTCCAGCGCGCCTTTTGAATTAAGACACTACAAAAAGTAAAATATTTACAAAACTTAAACTTAATGAATGGGACGTCAAATCATATCCAAGAGGCGTGAGGCGCCTCGCTGCGGTAAAAGTATTATACGTTTTACGGCAGGCAGAGAGTACGATCTAATAATAAGTCACTTTACATCGAGACAGACATTTTACGTTGTGTAACTTTAAGCCACACTTTAATATATAAGAACATAATGTATATTTTTTCTTAGGTGGTGGGACTTGAAGCTATATACCTTCACTACACCATAAACACATGTTAGGAAATGACCAGCTAAATAAACGAAAATTTTATTTAGTACAACCACGTACATTCGTTGTATGAACAAATTATGACTGCTATAAAAAGTGGACGGCTCATTAGACGGCATATAACAAAGCTGGTGTCAGCACTATAGTAGGTAATGTAATATAAGAAAACTGATTAACAAAGAACAGTTAAGTTTATATACAATCGAAGTTTAATTAAAATAGAAACTGTTAATCTTTATAGCGAATTGGTGCAGTTTTATATTGTTTCATGGTTGTTATTGCCTATTCTTGAAGTCTGCGCCTTGCATAGATTTGAAGGAATAAAACAGTACCTGAGACATTAAGGATAACTTATAGAAGATAGCTTAACATAAAGAATGAAAAAATAGCATCTCGCTCTGCAACATCAGTGTATTTTTTTTTATTTATATTAGAAAAAACAGGCTATGTATGTTATTTCTATATATCAATTTGCTTTAACATCTTAAAGGCATATGAAGCAATAACTATAACCTCACAATTAGCAAACTCCACTAACAAATCCTCTTTATATATGGCAAGTCGAACCTAAATAAACTGAGCGTTCACTAAATCTTGAACTGAACGTACTGACTGAGATAGAGCACGGCGCACCCCTCATTTAATTAGCCAGCGTAAGGGGAAAAATTGCGGGAGCACGTGACCTGACAGTGTACATCGGTGGTACGACGACATATTATGATTTAAAGATATTTTGATTTTATTTTTTTTACAATTTATATTACATTTTAAAAGTGATTCTTATAAGATTGATTCATATATGGGGTTATAATTATATTTGTCTGCTGTCTATTTATTTAACTTCATGAGGAGACATTTATTTAACTTCATGTGTCCATATTTTATCACAAAAAAAAGCTTTATTAATCAAATTACTATGTCGCTAGCGATTATCGAATATTTTTCATGTTCTATGGCTGAAATAGTTGAGCTACTGTTACGAAATACTGACTGAAATACCGCATGTAGAATTTAATTAAAGGCAAACTCCGCGCCATGTTAACGTGTCATTAGCAGTTATAGTTTAAATATTACTGCATATGCATGTGCAAGGAAGCGCTATATATATATATATATATATATATATATATATATATATATATATATATATATATATATATATATATATATATATATATATATATATATATATATATATATATATATATATATATATATATATATATGTGAAAAATGTTATTTTAAGCTATTCCCGCATTTTAAATATAGATGGAGTAGGAATCATTACTTCATTTTTTACATTTATCGTAAATATTTACGATATATGTAAGATAACGAAAAGATACGATAAAAAAGCAGCTTCACACGTTTTCCTACTAAGGTTTGTAGGAAAGATTATTTTAAGAACAGGTAGGTACCTATTTTAAAATAATCGCTCCTCAACACACGCTGGTTCTTACTAAATTCTACTGTAAGACTTTAAGTTTATTACTTGAAAAAATCACATTTCCACAAACAAATCTGATCCGTCATCCTATCACCATTATTCAAAATGTGTAGATACATATCGTAAAGTGCATAAGCTCCGACTATGTAAGTTTCTTCCAAGCTTCCTAAAGCCATCACACATTTCAAAATCTTTCATTTTTATTATTTATGTAAAAGAATCGCAGGCGACCAGGCGAAAATCTTTCAACACATTGTATTTGTATGATTCATTCATCATCATTCATAGAAACCAGCCTAAATTTTATAACATGGTATTAGTAAGTGCACAGGCAAATAAATCACACGGTAATATAACTGAGCTTGTGCAATGACACTTTAGTCGAACTATCATTTGTCTTGTTTGTTACACAATGGTTTGGTTCACTAGCGATTCCTTCTAGCTTTGCTTATATTTTATATAATAAATCATGCTTTTAACTCTTTAAAGTGCAACAGTGAATTAATTTTCCACGTATGTAGATGTTGTTAATAGAAGGCCGTGAATTCTTCTTTTTTCGTGAGAGTTTGTATATACTAAAATACAACGTACATATACATACATACATATGCTTCAATTTAAACGAATTGAATATATATGTATATATATATATATATATATATATATATATATATATATATATATATATATATATATATATATATATATATATATATATATATATATATATATATATATATATATTAGATGATCCGCTATTAGTGTAATTAATAGTGTGGTTAATATTTCAGTTTATTCTTCTTCTTGCAGTGTAAAAAAAATTAAATAAAACAAAATTCACATCGTGGTACAGCGGTAGCCTCTTAATATAAGCGCGATGGTTATGAGTTCCATACCCACTCAAGGTTATATTGTAAATTCTTCGCTTTGGTCATACATGCCTACCAGGGCGAAGAAGCAAGTAGAGTAAAATACATACATACTGCACACATGATAGGACGGCGTTGAGTTCTCAGACTCAGCTCATAATATGTGAATAATTTAGGCGGAGAATAGACAAACGAGACACACAATACACATAGACAATACACTATTACTATTACTACTGAGAAAAAGTATAAAGCTGAAGAAAACGAGTGATTAGTCACTTACTGTTTTAGCGTTTTAAAGCCATTTTATTCTTTATTTAAATACAATGTTTGAATAACGAATTGCACGTCACACGTCTGAAAAGTAGTACATCGTGATTCATAAGTTTATTTCCTTATCGTTTCACAGAAGTTTTCGTATCGTCAGATTTCAAAGTACTTTACTTGGAAATTATTCTATATGTTAAAATGTACTTAGCAACAGTTTGAGTCCTCATAGTTTCTGTCTGGATTTCTGTCCACGGTTACGAAGGAAAGCAGCTGCCTCAAGAGCTTAAATTAATTAATTTATTATTGCTTTCAAATATTTTTATTTTATAAGAAGTTTTTAATTTTTTTTATATAAATTTAAAAAAGTTAGAGTAAATTTAAAAATATACAAAATATTCTTCCGACAGCGGAACAAGGGCCCAAGCCCATCGGTGGCTTAGGATCCAGAATGAGGAACCGCATCACAATAGGCGCAGTCTCAAGCAATACAATATTTATTATTATTATAAGGCAGGTCAAATCGAGGATTTTTCAATAAAAAAATAAAACAAATCTACTTAAATAATTAAATCAATATTGTTTTACTACTGTTGTGTATTTCTAAATTCCTCACGAACCTTACTGTACGTGGGAGCTACAAATTAAGCGTCGAGATCGACATGACAGTCACAACTTATACTATAATATTTTATCTTTATAACCAGTATAAGTAATGGACAAAGTAGAATTAGTTACAGAATATTACAATATATAAGCAAACTTGTTTGAAATAATGAATAATTGTTTAATAATATATTGTTTTCGAGTTCATTATGAATGATAAAATACATCTTAAAGTCTATCACTATCATCATTACGTAATCTTCTGCTAAACGTTCTATGAAACTCACATGATTGATTTACTACTATAGTAGTGTAAATATTTTACATCTCGGTTGTACCTGTTAGTAGCGGAATTTAACTATTACCAGATCGGGGTCATAAAATCTATTTATATTTAAGATTTCCTCAACAACAGAGCTTACAATCATCTACTGTTACATTATGGCATACTGTTATGCCATATTGGTTTCAATTTCAAATCAAAGTCTATGTTAATAATATTAAATATGTAATTATCAATAATACAATTATTTGTTTAAATTAATATAAAAGGGAAGCAGGAAGAAAAGAATAATCAATTGTACACATATAAGACTGAAGAGGTCAAAGATAAATGGCGCCCATCGCCATTAATATGACAAATACGTCACATAATAACATTCTGAATGATACTAATTTTATTGAGCCCTTTTCATAAAAATATACTAAGTTACAAAGCATAGGGAAATAAAAAAAATAGTACAAAGAATATTCCAAAAAATTTTTTTTTCTAAATTATGTACTTAGTTTGATTTTGTTTTTAGATGATTGATTTGAGTAATTAATTAATATCGAACCTGCAACAGCAGGCAAGGCAAGCATGTAATTCACATACCGTTACTATTATTACCACTTCTTTATGTTGTATTATCATATTATTAATAGTACCTATATATACGCGCAGACTTCGAGTTGCGGAAATCAGTCCGCCCTACCATTGAATACCAACACCAAAATAGTAAATATATGTTAGAATTGTTATTTGGAAATAAAAATAATTACCGATCTATTTTACTTATATATATATATATATATATATATATATATATATATATATATATATATATATATATATATATATATATATATATATATATATATATATATATATATATATATATATATATATATATATATATATATACATATATTGTATGTATTTACTTTGTATATACGAGTATATACTTTGTGTAAAGAATAGCGTTATATGAATCTCTAGAAAAAAAGCCTTCAATACTATACGCAATGTATCAGCTGTAGCCTCTACAGACAGACAGACACGCGTGATTAACGACGAGTGGGTGAAGATTGTGAGATTAGAGACAGGCTCGCTACTGACAACGATAATTGATTTCTGCCTACGTTTCAAAGGGAAATGTAGTTGACAGTGGCGTTTTGAGTTTAAGAACCTTTTATTTTAACACAAATAAGATAGGGTGATGTCATCGCGGCGCAGTTGTAAAGTGTATGTGTTTTACATACGATATTTGTCAATTCGAATCCACTTTAGCGAAAATAATATATGTAATAATATTATCAATAGTGGTCTAGTCTGGTACGTTGGTTTATTTAAAATATATAAATGGGCGAAAAACGAAGAATGGACAGACGTGTCACTAAGTTACCTCTGCTTTATACAACGCTACAATATGTAAAGTGTAAATAATAAAATATACGGATCTTTACATTATGTTCGCCTTCAATAAATTCAATGTTATTAATAATTTTCATAACTATATATAGTCACTTAAAATCGAAATATATTGATAAACTTATTATAACTAAATAAATGTACACTTATTAACGTATTAGAGCTAGAATATAAACGCTAGCATAGATCTTCAGACCAATCTAATGATATCAGTACAGTTATCCACAGATAACTTATCGACAACGGGGACAAAGGGGCTAGCTTGTAATAAATAAAAATTACAACGGATCCCATTGTTCTTACTACAAGATAATCGCATTAGGCGACTTACGGGGCCCGCTTTAACAATTAATCTCCATCTAGCCGGACTGGTTGAGTGGCACAAGTTGAAAAAATGTAGGCATTTTTTGTACGTCAAAATTATGCTTTAGATGGTCCGTCAAAATTATAAATGACTGAATCGTAGACCGTAAATTCAGGTTTTAGTAGACAATTAGACGTCGGCTATGAAACATTAAAGCGTCGTGGCGCAGCGACATAGCGTCATACACACACACACACTGTGTGACTAAATATGACAGACAGTTGAGGATTCGATTTCCACTCAATAACTCATTTAAAATTACTCGTTCTGGTCATAAGACAAAGCGCAGCGTTAAGTTCCGCTACTGAACTCACAATATCCTTAACCAGGGCATAGGGTGTCCTAATACTAGATTCCCTCTGCCTACTCTGCTCTCTCTCTCTCTCTATCTCTACTGCTATATGCGGAATTAAAGCTAAAAAAAAATATGATTTAATATAGGAGTGGTAAGGGAAGGAAGAACTTACTCTAAAATATATTATAAGTCAAAATATAGGTGCTAACCCAACCAGTAGGCTAAACAATTAAATTTAAGGTGCAGAACAGAGAGGGTACATTTAAGTAAGTCGTAAGGTTTTCATCTTACTTCACTACTACAGCGTACTAAGAAATATATACTTTAAAATAACGATTATCTTTTTTAATAGGTATATAACCTGTGAAATACCTATAGATAATTATTATTTTTATCGTTATTTAAGCTTGTATATTTATATAGCAGAGTAAGCGAGGATAATCTAGTTTAAAATTAGGACTTAGATATTTAGCTCTCTGTTTTCCGAGGAGAGAACTGAATGCTACATTTTTCTTACCATAATAATGACGATAGGCACATAACACTTTAAATAACTTTGCGACTAACTAATCAAATCATATATGACAAAAGATAAATCAAAATCAAAACCCTTTTGACTTGGGGCTAAAAAAATAATCTCTATATAAATGATGATTCGCGTTCTGTCAGAACCCAACCTTGAACAATTAAGGATGAATTAAATTTGCTAAAAATACAAGCAGGGACATTTTTTTATAAGAGTAACAAAAAAGAAGAGAAAAATGATAATATATATTTTTTTTATCACCGTTTGAACGGTGTCAATTCACCAAGGCTTTACGTCGTATTGACATTTTGATCGCGATATTTGTAGGAGGAAATCTAATAAACAATGCTTCCAGAAAACCGGTCACCACTTTGAGCCTATCCGAAAAATTGTGTTGTCCCAAACAACTAAATATAATTACATATGTATTGTTAAAATATATGAAAATTACCTTTTGGCAGCTTCCTTTCAATGGTAACCAGTAATAAGAAAACACATACCTGTAACAAAAAAAAACATTAGAATACACATAAAGTGTAAAAATTCATAAAGAATTCATTTTAAGCTATATTATATATTTAAGAACCACTTATACATGAAAACTGCCAAAACGCATTAATAATATCGCTTAAAAACCATATTAACAGCCATGATGGTACTTAAAAAATCTCATAAATCCACTCTCTGAACGTTCGCATTTGCAAAAACAACACTTGCAACAAAATTCGAATCGGAATATGTTTTTTAAACTTACTATTTGCAATACATTTCATTTTTTAAACCAAATCATGTATTTGGGAAAATGGGTTAACTAGGTCTTGTTTTCGTTTTTCTTACGTTTTTGGGAAAGCTATTTCATAAACGCCAAAGAATTTTCTACTTATGTTTCACTTGAGCTTGGTGTACTGCTCTTAATTGTATATTTACCTTCATATTAAGGCTATTGTGCAGTGGACCAGTATCTGACTTAAAGCGTGGATGTGGGTTCGATTCCCATTCGTGATAATGAACTATTTTCAATTTCCCGCTCAGGTAAGACGAAATGCAGGGTTAATGACGTTACACAATGTCTTGAAGAAACAGAGTCTGAATCTCTGTGTGACTTATTAAACTCACTGGTGTTGATTTTCCGTTAAGAAACACTATGTATAGAGAGGCGGTACAAATTTAACCTTGTCTAACTAATCCTGCCAACGATAGATAAGCCAGTAAGCAATAATAAATCTTCGCAAACACTATATATGTTCCTGATACATATCCTAAAACATATTTGCTAACATATAAAAATCTTAAACATTCCAAAAACATTTCTCATTACAACATACGTTTATACATTCTTATTTCAAGGAAAATCACGAAGCGAGATAAACAAATCGATTCTCACATGAGCTTTTCCATAATAAAATCGGTATCGATAATATATTATGTTCAAGCGTCCAATCTCAGTACAACGTTCGCGATCGTATTACGTTCAAATGCGTGTAAAATTGAGGAGAAATTGCTTCGTTGTAACTTGTACTGTGATGCGTTACGTATATGTATACCTAAAGAAGATATATGCCAGATCGCACTACCATTATTATAGTGGAATGAAAAGGAAATTAAGATTAAAAGCTTACATTATATATTTAAAAATTGTATTGACACACGAAGGAAATAAAAATATTAATTTATAAATTAAAATTTTAACTTAGAAGGGACTCGAATTCACCTCTTGGGAGCCATCTGTACGATCTAGACAATTAATTAAGCGACACGCGTGCAGGTCCCGCTATGTTCAAATTTGTATTTTTTTTTTGATATTAGATGTTTTCCTGAATTATCAAAATTTACTTTTAAGTCTGCCACATAATACATATAATATACATAATACTAGCTTCCTATGCCTATTATGCTATACGGGATACAGTGCGAGATATTTTTGTTGTAATATATTTAACTTTTAATGTACCTATTGTATTTTTTCGTAGACCATCAGCCCTTTTACCGTTTTACCTTGTAGCTATAAAAAATCGGTCAACAAAAAGACATCTGTAGTACCTATTTATCAAACTAATTAATTACAAATAACATTGCAAGGACTACGGCTCTAGGTTTTAATTGAAGAGGAAACGTTTCTGTTGTATAAGTAAATGTTTGTAAAATAAAAATATTTACTTATGAAATACAAATATTTATTACCGTTCAACGTTGGACCGCTTGGAAGAAGCACGAGTTCGAGTCCAAACATTGTATACGAATTTGAATAGGTATTTTTATTTTCATTTTTCGTGATTAAGTGAGGCTTTGGGTTCCGATGATAAGTGAAAGATGCAGATGCCGAGTGTCGCACACATACACATGCATTAAGCATAGCCACAAAATGTGTGCGATACATGAATAAATAAATCAATTTATCCAAAACGACGATGTAAATAACGATCGTGTTAACGTATTTTATTATGTGTAAACGAAAATTTGATGCTATTTTCGCGTGAACGCTACAAGATTGATCATACGTTTATATAATAGGTAAGTGATAGCCAATTTTGATTTCCATTGCGCTGGAAATGCTGGGACGCGATGGGAAACTTAGTTACAACGTGTATGAAATAAATGTACATTATACCTATACCTAGTAGAGAAATATAGGGCGAAGTACTGGACTGAAAAAAAATTGATACAGTAAAAATATGTCACATAAATAAAAACCACCAAATAGTATTTGAAACGGAATCCGAAGAATATAAATTAAAAACTTATTTACAAATGCTTTCATCGGTTTCGTACTTGCTGTTATTTTATCGATGTTTTGGTGTCGTACAAATAATAATAACAATATGAGTAAAACAAAATGAAGAATCTCTGAAATTTTTTTTTAGTAATAATATATATTAAAACATATTTATTTATTTATATTGTTTTTAACACATACCTATTTGTCTCAGTAGGAAATCTCGTCCTTCGATATATTTTTATTATAAAATTAATGAAAATATAAAATATTTTACTTATTTACCAACTTTCATATACAACTTCCGTTTATACAAAATTGTAACAGTCAGTAAACTCACATACAATAAATTATTAATGTACAATACATATTCGATAAAATGACAAATATTGGTACAAGTAAAACAAAGTCACTTTAAACTCAACATAATATGGAGATGGAAAAACAACTATAAAGTGAAATTAGGTCAAATTTACTTTTATTGAGTACTCTCAAGCCCGCTAGGTAATTTTAAAACATTGTAAAATGCTGTTTTACAATGTATTTATATACACATTATAGTCTATATTTATTTATTTTTATCCATTTATACATAATATAATAAAATATATCTTAGGAACTAATGGATAGGTTCCACTCGGAAC
The DNA here is from genome assembly GCA_037127375.1 of Dione juno. NCBI lineage: Eukaryota > Metazoa > Arthropoda > Insecta > Lepidoptera > Nymphalidae > Dione > Dione juno. The sequence continues at coordinate 2,332,441 of JAXRJS010000083.1, read as the reverse complement.
ATACTATAGCCAAACTATAAGCAATAAGCATAACAGCTTTAGCTAAGAAATCATTTCCGCTGAGTAACATCTAGTTTATTTATATTGTATACTCGTAGCTTCACATATATCAAGCGTAAGATGTAAAATTCCATAGTAATTATTCATATGTAAATTGATATAAAAGTGTGTAGTGAGAGAGATCTACAAATGGTTTTTAATTGTTACGCATTTGAATACCACCCCGGATTATTCTTAAAGTGATTTTCTTTATTATTATTGTGACAACTTCACTTACTTTACGAAATTTATTGTTAGTCAGACACAATAATTTTCTTTAAAACTCTATAGGGGGGTGATATTACATTTAATAATAATTAATTTTTTATTCAAATAGGCTTTTCTAAGCACTTGAATTGTCCAATGAGCATAAAGTTACTAACGGTTCCGAATGCAGTTCAGCAAGTGCTTGCATAGCAAGCAAAAGTATAGGTATTTTGCACCCCGACCTTGCAACAGCACAAGCCGTAAAGAATAAAAAGACATCCCACCCATAAATTCCGAATGCGCTTTAAAGAACGTGTCAAAGAAATATCACAATGGACACTACGTTTAAAATAGACGGATCGCTCATATTTTTGCTTTTCTGCAAAGAAATTGATCGGTTTAAATGCATTTGTTGCTTCGTATTTACTGGTATGAAGCGGTAAGCTGTTTTGAGATTATATACATATGAAAGACTATTGTAAGATTAAAATAATATGGTACTATTATCAAAGTGTACCTACTTCGAAATAATCGATCCAATCAAGTAAAAGTTAATATTTTAAATAGATGGCAAAGTGAAACATATTTCTCTAAGTACGATCGTTGTCGGTTCGACTCCTACTTGGGGCAGTGAATTATTTTCCAATCCCCGGCCTAGTATGAGACAATTCTATGCCACATCACGTGTGGCATAGAATTGTGTTCAACTATATCAGATATACGGGAAAAAGGTGAAGTTAATAAAATATTGGTAGCAATGAGTTGTGGAATCTGCACAATCGTAATAAAATTGCATTATCATCACCCGGTAGTATTTAAAAAAAATGTTTAGCTACATAATTTGTAATTTTTCACATATGATAATTCAGTTGAAGTTAAGTTAATTGGATGAAAAAATAATATTGATGAATACCAAAGACAATAAGAATTCTTCCTATAACAAATTGAATTTTTACCCGATTATCCGAGAATTTATAAAAGAAAACCACCCCAAAACCAACTAAACGAACAAAATCAAATCCTACTAAAACTATAATAAGCAATAAATAAAATTTTGGACATCTTTAAAGAGACTTCATTTTGTGTTTTCAGTTCAGAAAGAGCCGCACTGATGCGTGGAGACAGTATATCATTCTGTGCAACTCGACCATTAAATTAGAAATGTAATAGGAGCGGACTTAATACAAAACCACAATAAAATTATCTTGTACTACTGTGTGGTCCCGAGTTTGGTGCTCATTTAAAGTGAAAATAATGACTAGAAAATTAAACTGCTACAAAATATGTTATGTCTTTGCGGTCGGGTAGTTTATTATAGTGATTATAATTTCTCTCTGGGTAGAAAAGGATGGAGAAAACCAAAACAAACGTGTATAAGCTATTTTTAACTAAAATAAAATGAGGGCTACAAAGATATTATAGGGAGTGCAGTGTTATGTTAAAATTGCCACAATCTATACTCCATACATTATATAATTCACGAGTTTGTTTGGTTAAGAGTGTTATTCTCAAGAACTAGTGGCTTGAATTGAAAAAATATTTTCGTGTTGGATATTCCATTTACCGTAAAGCTGTATATATAAAACTCTTTCGTTACGGATTGATTAACAGACTGACTGACAGACAAACCACGTTTTATATTTCACACAAATGAAATTAGGGGCTGCAGGTCGTCATCTATATCACATCACGGTGTTAATTGATTTGTTTGTGATTTCGTACCTGCGGTCAGTATTATCTGGGGTATTTCGAATTAATCATATACAACTAACTTTAACAGTTATTTTATTTTATTTCGAGAGCGAGATTATATTGTACAAATTGTACAATATAATCTCTGTAAAGAAAAAAAAATTATAACGTTATTATGTGACTATTAAAATAATGTAACCAGGAATAATTACAATAAAAATATCAGCTTAAGTTTAAACTATCAACCCTACTATAAATAATAGCCATTGGTTTAGCAAGTCGATGTGCCGTCCATCCATTTACTATGTTGCGGCTGTTCACATAGTGTTCTGAATAAATTTTGATAATATGTTACATTTAAACAAGTTATTTAGTATGTAATTTTACAATACTTAAGACCCTTATACATATGGTAAGGTAAGCATATATAAATACTTTATTGCACATATATTATATTGTAGTGTGTAAGCTTATATCTGTATGGTCGTAATATATAAATACCATCATATCTTAAATAAAGCTAGTAGCTAACGACAAGTCAGTGCGTTTTATTCACATGCCAGCCTTACAATAGATTGATAACTTTATACGTAACCTTAAAGAACAAATATTTAAGCCATATAACTTATCATTCTTTGTTTCTAAGAGTAATAATGAAAGAGAATCACGAATTAATTGTTTTCATTATCCAGATATTTTGAAAGGTTGTACTTTAAGTGGCATTCTTTATCTAACAAGTCCAGCTGATATGCTTTAGCTAAATTCTTCTACTAGAATTACGGACAAGAAATCCGTCGTAATAGCTTAAAGCTTTGCCCGCATGGTCAAATGAATATATAAGAATTGTGACATATTCTAGTTGCCTAAAGTAAGTCAGTCTTATTGCAGATATGTACCTATAAGTCTTCCTCGATCAATGAAGTATCCAAAACCAAAAGAATTTCCCAATTCTAACCTGTAGTTCCATTCAAAAACGCGCTGAGCTTTATAATTTTAAAAAATTGTATTATATTAATCTAGCTAACATACAAATAAATATAAAATTTAAAATAAAAATCAATATAATAATAATTGTTTGTATGAAAACATATGATATGGGATGAAAAAATAATAATTATAAAACACATACTTATGCTTATGTATATACACATACACATACTTATATATATAAATAAAATATGCTAATTAAAAACGTTATCATATTCGATCATAGTTGGTCAAAATAATAATTTCTTAGTAATAATATATAGGGGATAGTTACAACGGATGGTGTTATGGCTTCCTTGACAAATGACCTCAATTTATTATAAGGGTGGATACTGTCAAATTCGAGCAAATATATTATGAATTAATAATTTAGGGGTTCTACATACAAAAACAATTAGATAAGCAAATAATAGTATTACTTAGTGTAATGTAGTATTATTATAAATTAAGGAATACGATGATTGCCGGTTCAAATCTCATTTATGTCTAAACTGAATGCATACCTATATAATCAAATACTTAAACAGCTTGTTATGTGATTTTTTCAGGTATTAATAATGTTAGCAACACATATTTACATATACCTACATTAGTACGTTATCGAAAAAAGGGGAAACTCACATGCAAACGCGAACTCCTTGAACATTTTGTGAAAACGGATTACAGTGGATGAAACAAAAATACTACCTATTTGGGGGGAAAATTAAGTCACACCAAATGCTACATATTAGTGTAACCTAAAAATATGAGGAATAAGATCTTCATAATTAAATAATTAGTGAAAAATATTATTCTTAATGTAACTCATTCTTAAAAAAGTTTAATAGTAGATATAACACTTTTATTAGATATAGATACCATAATGCTCTTAAATTTCGTAAAAATATATTAAAAAGAAATTCTTAAGGTAATTCCATAACTAAGCAGCAAAAAATATTATTTACTGTTCTGATCTACTTTGCATAATAACGTTAAACGAATTATGATCTTAAAAACATGAATATAGACACGTATATTTCTCTCGGAAGGGATCCATTCATTGAGGGAAAATCCTTTTTAAATCCATTAAGTGCTTAAAAGATGGCCATAAACATGTTCCAAGAGGCTTTACTTTGCCGCAAAATTATATTTTGTGTAATAAGGACTCTATATAAAGCTGAGTTTATATAAATTCGATATTAACACTATAGAAAAGTATCGAAATTGAATTAAAAGAGTAAGTATTGAGTCATACTCTAACAAAAAATCTTCAGCGGCGATGTGATCTGTCACTCAGCCTATATAAAATACTGTAAAGAGAGGTAAGTCACTGAGATATACTTGTCTACTCTTAAAATTGCAGAAAATTTCTGAAAAAGAGAATATATGTACTATGATGCTTATCGCATACGTTATTGATTGATCATTAGCCACTCCCCCATGATTTCAAACCGCCAAGTATCTGCTTAGTATCTATAATCTACCACTCGTGGGGACGGCAAGTAAAAAAATCCCTAAAAAAACAATTTCAATGTAAGATTAATCTTTCATACGACGTCAACGATTCTTTTCACCCCGTCACTACTATAGGGGTGTTTGAGTAAAGTATCAAGTTATAAGATTTTGGAAAGTATTTTTTTATGTATGGTGTCTTATGTTTTTAAGTGATTATAGTCATTATTAAATGTCAAATAATAATGGTATTAAAATTAGATACAAACATATCCTTCTTAAAATTACTGAAAAATAACATTACGGTAGGTTTTCTAAGAGCAATACTGACATATGTATTAAGAATAGCCAAAATGTTATAAAACTTTTTCGGTCAAAAATTTACTAGAACTTTCAAAACAAATCAGAGAGACATTCAAATCATAAGTCATAAATTTTTATTTATTTTTTTTTCTTTTTTACAAAACCTTAATAAGAAAGAACTTTAATTCATGCCAGAGCCTTTATCTTGAACCACACACTGATAGAGGCAGGGTCGTTAAGTATTCTTGTATCCACCTGGAAGTGACTCTGAAGGATCCATTGTGTAGACCAGACAGACGCACCGATTCTATATAGATAAGTCTAGAGCGTCGTAACACGTGTACTTGCTGTGTGATTATACAAATATGCACTTCGTTTGTACATCTAACGTCAGCTTCAAGTATTTGTCAGAGGGTAGATGCTAATGCTGTTAAAATAATTTTATAAATTGATTAGCACTATCTTTTTATTGATGGCAAGCTGTCTAACTAAATAACTAAATAACTGAACTGTCTTGAAAGTCGACAAAACATTTGAACAAAGTATTACATATTAATATTGTTTTTTTTTCTTTTTCACGCCTATCTCGCATATAACGGAGCTGGAAGAGGAAAAAGTAAAGACAGACGAAACCTAGTAATTAAGACACTCCGTTTTCGAGTTTCCGCCCAATTTCCGAAACATTGTGTGGCAGTGGCAGAATAACGCAGAATTGCGCCGCACCTTGTCTTCTTACCAAAACGACATAATAGAAATTATTTACCTCAGTTGGGAATCGAAACCCACAACCGTTAGGTTTTAAATCAGACAATAACGCTCTAGATGATACTCGTAAACCAAAATTACAAGAAAATTTATTAAATAGGGGTCAAACTGGTGATATGGTAAAGACCGTTGTATCAATACATCCAACGTTTAACACTGATAACATAATATATGCATATGTGCATTACTATCAAAATCGATACGTTGTGATAAGATTACAGACACAAGCAAACATTATTGTCATTTGAATTTAAAAAACGAACATATTCTTCGAGCCATGTAGCCACGTAACGTCAACATTTAAATATTTAAGTAAATAATATAGCATTTTATTTATTAAAAATTTACATACTTCTTAACAAATAACTGTCTATCACTTTTGTCTTTCTGTCCATTTTGTATATTTTAATTATATTTTACATTGTAACATATACATTTCGTGTATCACAATTACTATACAACTTCTACAACTTCAAAATGTTCTTTCTATAAGTTAATTAATTTAAGAGATTTTTACTTTGACAGCACTAATTAAGAAAATTCCATCTACTTATATTTAATTACAGCTCAATGTTAAAATTCTAAATATTCTTTCAATTAAATTCAGTAGCAGCGCCACAATATAATTTGTATGAAAATATTTCATTGTTATCTTTACAATAGTAGTAAGAAATTAAGTAATAAATAATAAATCATCAAACGGGAATCGAATTCACAATCATTGCATGTATAATTTAAAAGAAACTACCCTGGTGGTAAGTTATCATGATGGCATCACTGTTACATATACATATGAATTCATTCACAAAATAAATCGATAAGTAATTTTGTTGCTATCCATACTCATAAATATATAGCATAGTTCAATATTTGCCTGCGATAAGTGTTGCCGCGTCACTATCGCTACAGCTTGTACTGACTCACCATCTGTTTATTTGATGCTTCTTTACTTTATGATATTTTTCCTTTTACCTTATTGCCTAAATAATCGATGGCATTCTATGTAAAAAGTATTGGGTTCAAATCCAGAAAAATAATGTTGCATGCTTAGGTTAAAGCCGATCCTACCTTTCTAAAAATAAAATATATTCAGCTTATTAGAATAGAAAAAGAATTCGCTACCGTATTCTCTCTATCTACTATAATACTAAAGAAAAAAAAATACCCTCTCATTACTTTACAACATATTTTCTCGAGTACTATAACAAAAGTTGGCCAAACAAAAACTTGGAAAATTTCAATTTTAAATAGAAACCTTTGTTACCGCATTTACATACGTATTTGCGTTCGCCAAGTTCTGCCGAAAATTTCCAATGCAAACAAAAAACTTTGTCGCATAAACTACAAGGTGTTGAAACGCGAAGTGGCGAACATAGCTTAGGTAGGCAATATCTCGATATCGGTTCAATTAAGGATGTCAACGCTTTAGGTTCGACCAACTTTACCAATAGCTGTAAAGGGGAAAACTTTTGAAATCTTCTAAAAGGGAGAAAATCTGGCGCGAAGTGACTGTTAAGGCGAACTTTTTAGGAAACTCGATGTAAATTTTCCTTTTGAAATTCCATAGCAAAAACGCAAACTTGAAGGACGGATTGATTCACAAAACTCGCTGCAGTTATAACGTTACATCTATTATATCGACAGGTGACGCTCACGTGACTTCCGCTGCACAAAATACTTATTTCAATAAAAGTGATATTTGTAAAGTGTTTTCTTCTTAATATCTCATTTTGCTCTGTGGAATTTGTTCAGTTTATTTGGATTTTAGAGAAAGTAAATTTTTGGTACTGCAAAAATCACAGAAACAAGAATTGACATAAAGGAACATAAATTTATCACCACATTGTATGTTTGCACCAAAAAAGAATTAAACCCACAACCACCAAGAACAATATTATATCATTTCTTATATAAATCAAATGTAAACTGTATACAAAAGTTTCTATTCCAAACCACACATATCGTTTGATTGCCTGGAGCTTGTATTCTAAGAGCGATCGTTTAAGCAGCACTTATAAAACAAAGTAAATACAGGATCGAGATGCGCTTCAATAAATACCTGCTGTACACTGAACGTGTTAGTGAAACATTATTAATAGTCAGTTGAAACTTTATTGAAAACGATACTATGTTCAAATCTTCAGAAAACTTAGGTAAAATGTATAGGATTCATCTATAACAAATGTGATGCCTTAATTGAAATTCGACGCACACGACGTTGATAAGGACGTGTAGCTTAACTAGTCTAAAATCTAAATTAGTCTAAAAATTTGTTAGGTGTCAAGACAAGGACAGGCGCGGAACGAATCCAGCTACTAATTAAATCTTTAAGTTTTTAAATATTTTTGGGAAGTAACGTCCAAAATAAGTGAATTAATATGCTGCTAGTTTCTGCTGATATATGTCCTACATTTTTATAGACTGTATTAAATAATATTCCCAACAGAACGATATACAGTACGGAATATATTATAGAACAAACATTATATATTTCATATGATTGTTTTCCGATTGACAAGCCTTGTGGTGCTCGGAGATATCTACACAGAGATGATAACAAAGTTTATTTAGTTTATTATTGTTATGCTAGGATTTATATCATATTTATTCGAGATATAGTGAGTGCCATCATGATCAATTTACTATGTATGAGTGGTTATATATAATTCTTTCTTGGCTTTCGATAACATTTTAGGACGTCAAGGCCTGATGTCTATACAAAATATCTACGTAAAATAGTAGTCAAAATGTAGTCAAATTAGGGAATACTGGGGTATATACCTAAAAGTATTAGTTAAGGGCCCCGACGAGCATGTATGGAGGGACAATACCGTTAAGCTCAGTTTTCTCTGGGTGGGGTACTAGGGCTAAAAACTTAAGTTAAACAAGTAATTTTATAATGGTATTATTCTAATATTTAATATTATTAAAGTAATCGCAAAACAGTAGGTATATTTGCTATAATTAAAACCACACAAATCCAAATTAATCTACAATCAGATCGTACTAAATTTTCCCATAAAATAACTGTCCGATACACTATTGATGAGTAAATAGAATCTAAGGGAATAAAAGCAAAGGGTTCCGTAGAAAGGGTGCAATCTAATTTAACCAAAAAGACCTTAATCGTGTAAGTCACTGCTGCGAGAGACGGAAAGCTCTTTTGTGTTGCAGATAAATTATGGAATAACGGCCTGGGAAATATCTTATATACAAACTTAATATTATAATAATTACTAATTAAACTCGCTTCACTTTTTTTCGTCAAACTATAAGTTTTCGTTCTGTTTGCCACTAAATACAATTATCTTGCCTTTTATTAATAGTAATATTTAATATGAAAAATATACTTTAACAAATAGCTCGATAAACAAAGCTGAATAATACTTAATACCAAATTCATGTATATGTATGATTTTAAACTAAGAAAGGCGTATTGGTAGATTATTTCATATAAATGAAACTACAACACCTAAATCCTTGCTAAATAGTAAACTAGATAGAAAGAGAAACTGAGGGAGCCCTAAGATCGGAGAACGTAGTAAATTGGACAGAGCTTGCAATAGAGCATGAGCACGCTCAGTTACCTCGGTACATAGAACGTGTCACGTGTCATACATAAACTAAGTTATTTCGACTCATCCAAATGGCCAAAGCGTATGTAAAAAGCTAGTAGTATTTAATATTCTGAACAAGTGTGTACATACTTATAAATACGCTAGAAAAAATAAATCAACTGATGCTTAGTATAAAAATCAAGCCTACTTAATTATATTCTTAACCATAAAATTGAGGGCCAGAAATTGGAATGAACATTTAATTAATTAAGTATTACGAAAATATCATAGTTATTTTTAACATTTTCAAGTGAGAACGCCTACGTGTAAAATACGATGGCTAAAGTTAATTTTTAAAGGCAATTTGTAAAATAACCCTTTAAATAAAGCTTTACACTCTTTTTCTGTTAGGGTACTTGTATTGAGAAAATAATTTGTATTTTCGACCCTTTAATCCTATTTACAGTTTGCTCAATGAAAGTCATTTTGAATTGCTCTTATCAGTGTTAGAAGGTACAAATGTAGAGTTCGCGTAAAAATGTTATTTTTTAAATTAAAATTCTCATTTAATATAAAACAATGTGGCTTGTAATGTTTCTTAAAAAAATCAAGCATTATATTTATAGAGCAACTGTAGAATATAATGATATTTTTATTATTTTACATCGACTTAAATTGAAAAATTTCTTCACAAATGTATCACATAAAGGTTTTTGTCTGAAGCTCAATTGAAGAGATCTTACAAAACTAGTTTCTTGTATTATATATTCTTAAAGTGTTAAAAAAGTGCGGAACGGAATGTCTTTACACTAGGTTCCTTCAGTCTACGGTTCCATCTGCCCACCCTGCTATGTACGGGATACAGCGTGAAGCTATATAAATAAATAAAGTGTTAATTCAAACTAAGGGTAGACAATACTTAAGAATACGATAAAAACAAACGTTATAAGTTAAAGCTTGGTGATCAGACCGCTTGGACGGTTCCATGAGGCGCGGGTTGCAATCCCACTGCGTTCAAACATGTTTTCAATTCAATTTCAATCAAAAATTTCAGAAGTCAATTAAAAATAGACAATCTTATAAAAAATACTTTGATTTCATCTATGCGGCTCCAAATCATAATATTTTGAATGCTTAACAACAGCAATGCCTTTCATCATCTACTTCCATTTAGTAGACAATACGACACTTAATAAACTTATCAGAATATGCTCAGTTGAAGCAGAAACGTGTTTAATATCCATTCGAGTACCATAATTCGATTAATAACGGCCTGTTAAACAATATACAATTTAACTTCAACGTCTTGATTTAGGGCCCTTTGAACTTCATTACTAAATCATTTATATTAAAAAACAAAATATTGGAAGTCGTCTTCACTTCAAGAAATGACTTTATATACCCGCTCTGGTAGAAAAAAAGCGGCGTTAAGTTCCGCTATTCAATGCTATGGGGAAAAAAGTAAAACTACTTTTTCGGCTTCCGTAGCCAAATGGACAAAAATGGCACCCTTGTTGTTTTTAATTTTGTGGGTGCGCCACCTTATCAATATAAGGGATATTTTTGGTTAAAGGAACGGTTTATGCTTCGTTAAGTTTTAAAATGGATAAGGGGAGAGACGTTACTCTATTAGTTCTTACTCCGAAATTAGTAACATTTGTAAACAATATCACTGTGTATACTATATAGCATTATCATTCAAAAAATAAAAAAAAAAGTTTATTGCTGCTTGAAAGCCTTTTAATTATAATTTATCCAATAAAATTTATTTTATGTTAAGATAATCTGTTCTACATAAGTAAGTACATATATATAATGACGACGATGACATATGTATAGTGATCGCTCAAGGCAAATTACGAATAGATTTATATGTATGTAGGTATATATGTATGTATGTATGAAAATATTATAAACTTGTATCTATATTTTAATTCAACTATACTGCATATTTATTGTATTTGATATAAAACACTGGATACAGTTATTCATCAGACTATTGTTACAAGCTTTATATGTATTTCTAACGAAGCCGTCGGAATAAATTAGGCGTTTATGATATATGACCTATTGTGCACTCGTTCCATGCTATTCTAGTTAATGTTATCATTCAAATGAATAATATAATTTTTATTAAAGTCAACTTCTAGTTTATATTATTTTAAGAAGGTTTCAGTCTTGATGGTTACTCGCGATGCTTGTAGGTTTGTTATCTGTTAGAGTCAGTGTAGCGTTAAGTTCCACCAACCAGTAGTGTTTGTAAAATGATTAGAAAGAGCAATGTGACTTTTATTCTGATGATTAGATATGAAATTTAATAATTTAAGAAAATCATAATAAATGTATATTAATTGATTTTCAGATTTTGAACTTTTGAACTTTACTTGAATATATTAATCAGTATCTTACAAGTTTTAAAATTATTTTTAATATTATGACATATGGAACTGTCAAATTCGAAAATAACAATAAATCACAAGCGTATGAAGTAAATTACCGTTTTAAACGAGACAAATCACAGAACGGCTTACTCGCCTCTGGAATGAATTAATAATCCAATTAAGAGTTCCCGGTTAAAGGCTTTAACGAAGACTAATTATTGCTTAGGTTATATTTGTATTCAGTTAGATTTGGAGCTATATCTGATAAGTGATAACTGAAATCCGATAGTATGTTACATAATACGTTAATAGATAGAATAATATTTATATTGTTTTTAAGGGTAAGTTCTAGAACGTATATATAAAATGTGGTTACAAAACGGTATTGATTAGTTCTCAATAAGTTACAGCATGCAGGAACAACATAACACAAAATATTCACTGATTCATTTAAGTTGACTAAAGAGCTTTTATAATAAGTAAGTACTAAACACTAAGATATTTCAAAAACCGTCCAATATAGAAAATTCCTGACCATTACAGGACAACGAGCGCTATATTGTAAAAAACTTGATAAAAACAACTTTAAGAGTCATGTAGCCGGGCAATAGAAAGTTGCTGAAGTCCCAAGTTTCAATCCTGTGTCTTCTAGGAGCAGATGTGTCGCGACGAGTTCGGACAACTTTGGGCGACTTGGAAACACGCTGCGGAGTGAAAAACTGGCCGAAGCTACTAACTTTATCGTCATACTGTTGTTTCATTTGGTAATATACAAGTTTGGGAATGACGTGTTATTTTATTAAACTCTGGTGAGCTTTATTCAGGATATTACAAATGAAAATTTAATTAAGTCCATTTTGACTTGGTTAGGATATATATACTTGATCGGACTATGTTTAAAAGCTAAAATGTCAGCTGTACATAGATCTAATAGAGAACAAATTGACTTACATATATGTGTAAAATGACTATACAAATACCCGTATAAATACTAGAAGTAATAATATCATCATGAACAATATTACAGAAACTAAAATGTTAACATTTTAAAATTTTATCATTTCTTTTTTGATCTTGTCTAGACGTCTAGTTTTCAAACGTCACTTTTGGTTACACTCAACTAAGCTTATAACATCGTTTTACAAAGAAATTAACAAAAAACCAATCAATTTTGTAATAAAAAGCTTTTTACAGTTTTTTTTTACACTTCAATAGACAAATAATAATCGCAGACAGCCTCTTAATATCTCTAGACATTAATGAAATGAAATACGATATTATCAAACATTCTTTAGAGATACAATAGATCCCTCATGCCTATTACTACAGGTATGTAAAACAATATTTAATTCCAAAATACCCAATATCCTAATATAATTTAATTTACGGTGTTAGATTTCCCTCCTCTCTTTTAAACCTAAATTAATATTATATTTTAAGACGAAGAGCTTATTTAATTGAACAAGAGTCTCAGTCTAGTCCAATATATGAAAGAAGGTCATAAGTAATATAACATCACGTTAATCGTGTCATCACGTTGAGTAACTCACTGTACCTGCGTCAACAAAAAAACCTAACTTCACATTCCTCACAATTTCACATCACATTATATTTAAGCTTTTTAAATATTGCCTAAGTACATTGGTGTCATTATAAAATCATTTTTTTTTAAATACAACCGTTTGAAGCTAAAATCTTATAAAACCTAAAAATAAAGAACGTTACGTTTTGAAAGGAAACGTGCGAATCGAATCTTGCAATTATAACGTTGAATAGCACTATTACGAACTTGAGATTAGTTCTTTCGTAATTGCATAGAATAAAGATTTCCAAGTTCAAACTTTTTTCAGTTCTGTACAAGTCTGTACGAAACTCTGTCTTCGTTTTAATACTGGCTTGCATTTCCCCCGCTTTCTCACAAACACTTTATTGGTCCTTCGAGCCGGATTTATTGCTCAACAATAATGCTAGCAGTAAACACTTGCAATACAATCTTAATTATACTTCAAGGTTACGTAAAACATTTATTTAACCGAATTGTTGTTAATTTATATTCCGAGTATTTATCTTTTTAGGTTATTTCGAATTATATTAGGTATTATATTAAGTTGAATTATATTTTATTAGGTATTATATAGATAAAGACTAGAATAATGAATTTTGATTTTACTTTCTATCAATTTAAACTTAAGCTTTTCACTAAAAAAATATGAAATTTAAATAAGACCTACAATTAATTTTTTTTTTGCTTCACGCTGTATCCCGCATGTAGCAGGGAATGCAGAGGGAACCGTAGGCAGAAGGAATCTAGTATTGAGACACTCCATTCTCCACTTTATGCCTTTCGAGGCATTGAGTGTTGGGTGGTGGAACTCAACACCGCGCTTTTTGCCGTGTTGCCGAAGCGAAGAAAATTTAAATAATTAAGTCTTCCAAAGTGGGAATCGAACCCAGTAACCGTTGAGTTTATGGGCAGTCATTAATTCTCAATACATTTTACATAATGTATATATTCTAAATAATTATAATAAAACCAATAAAAAACAAACACAAATACAAAATATTCCCATTAAGTCTCTTTTTTCTTATAGCTCAAGAATTTTTAATACAACTGTACAAACAGTTGCAGCCAATCGAAAATGCATTAAGATTTCCTGAGGGTGCTTAGTAAATCCATTTGCTGGCCTATTGTTCAGAACAAGTTTCTACAGTGTTTGTTTTAGGGAATCAGCGACGTCGTAGGATTGTGTTTACGATTTCTTTCGATAATTATGGAAACTCAGGTTTCATTGTTCTCATCATATCATGTTATAGCAATATTTAAAAAATGATTGAGCATCTTTAATTATGGTGTCCTTGTGTTTTCTAAGTCATCTATTTAATATAAATCTTATGATATTTACATAAAAATGATCCCCGATATTATAAGCTCATCACCACTATTAGTCAAATATGTGCCTGCTGTTGATATCATTCTGTGCAATGATAAACAACACTGATGAAGTGAATATAATAAAATAAACACTATAACAACTCTAAATTATATGCAATGGGTATTGTATGTTGCTAAAAGAGTTGACCCAAATCGTACTGACCAGATTGCTTTTCGACGTAGACATATCGCATACTTTATCCGACCTTCCACACGTTTCGACCATTTCTGTACCAATAGCTGATGAATGGTGCCTATAATTAAGGGACCAAAAGCATATTTCATTCATTATTCTTTTCTTCCCCAAAATGTGTTCTGGTGTACAGAAAAAGAAAGTCGAATTATTGATTTGCACTTGTGGCTGTTACTTGTGCGAGCTATTATTTAGAAAATGCCATAAATATTTGTATTACTTTAATAATGCTATTCCACACTAAGCAAAATTAAAATACTTTTATCTTACATATAAAATTTACAAAAATTACGCTACGTTAATTTTTTTATGTTTATCTAAAAATAAGTACCGTAAATCTATATAAAAATTAACATATAGCAAAATATTGACCCATGCCTCTTCGAAATTAAGTCAAAATATAACAAATCAAATCAAATCTCAAATTCCGTCTAATCTAATTTTTTTTGATGATTGTTACACATTCTGTTGCATAATGTCCAACAGCGGGTTCAAATGTATGTTTTAAAATGTTATCAACAAAATAAAAATATATTATATATAAAGCTATAATAACAATACTTTAAAATCACAAAATAATGACTACCTACTTTTCCACCAAATGGTCAGAAATCTCTCTAACAGACTTTCTAATAACAATCTTTTATATCAGGCGAAAAATAACAATTTTCTACTCCAATATCAAAAGTTATGGACCAAAATTATTTCTAAGAAACAAGACAAACGATACAGTAGCTGCCCTAAGGCACTTCGATCACTCAGCCGCATCAGCCAAGAGATCGTGAAAAATTCTCCTTCCACTGATATAGTGTCGCATTAGGTGTCGTAAAGTAGAATTTGAATGAGATAAATGACGGCCACTCAACGCTGTAAGGGTTATGGGACGCACAGATTTGACAAAAGTATCAAATGTTTATAAAAATATTTTGTACAGTAAAAATAATGTATTTTATTTTCATATAAGCTTTTATAGGATTAATATGTTTTTTTTAAGTTTTGGTAAATTTTGGTAAGAATCAATTTTGGGAACATTTTCAATATTCGTTCATGTTTGGGATTCTATATTCGTATCCATATTGTAATTATTTGTAAACCTCTTTTACAAATACTTATTTATTTAAGCATTTAAGTTAAACTGTGCTAAATAAATATAAATTTATTTTTATGTTGAATATTTGAATTATTTTTCAACTTCAATAAACAAATTGACCTAACTTAAACTATTGTAAATAGAATCCTGAGATTATTATTTTATTATATTTGTATGCTTGTCCTAAAAAATATATTTTACATTAACATTTTGTAAAAAAAACATTACCAATCAAATCAAATATATTCCGGACATATTATTAAAATAAATAATCATATACACCACAGCTAAAACCGATGAGAGTCACAAAAAAATTCAAATCATCATAGAATAATCCTTAACAATAGTACAGGATTTGAACCCAATAAATTTAAGTGTTTGACTACGCAACGGTTAACTCAAAAACGTTGCTATTTCAATACAACGCTTTTCAAACGCTAGCTTTGATTCGTTTGTTCCAACTCAGGTAGAGGCGTCTGCCTATATTTTGTGCCACAACATACATACTCGTACATATATATGTATGTGTATATGTACTATATATTGAACGCATCGTGAATGAAACTAGGACGAAACAGGATCAGTTTCCCGAAGCTTTTAAAATTTCTGTTAAATAACGTTTTAATAATTTCAATAAATTAAAGATATTTTTGTTTTTTAAATATTGCAAAAAAATATAAAATATTTTGTTTTTATAATGCTGATTGAGGCTATAATGGCACAGTGAGGAAGCGAGTGACTGTAAATGGAAATTGTTGTGAGTTCTACTAGAGATCATTTATAATTTAATTGTCAGCTCCGGTGAGGACGGAAAGTGGAGCCTTATAACTAAGTTTTCTCTGCATACCTAGCTGCTGAATATATATGTATGTAGGATAAAGCGTAAAGCTAATAAAATAAGACAAAACTTAAATGGTGGGACGAGTGACTCATATCGGAGCGGAAGGTCACCAATTAACTGTTACATATTAGTACATATGTTACTGTTTTCTTTTTATAATTATTATAGAAGATAAATACTAATATAAAACTAATATTTTAATATTTATTCCAACGAATTATAACTAAATGTAATGTTACTTGAAACATTTTAGTTTCATCAACATAGCAACTTCAAATCCTAATTGGAGGTAGGTGTTCATTGAATCTAAAACATGGGACAAACATATTGGAAATCGTAAAGTACGACCGAAGGGTCGGCCAAAGGTACATTATTATTAGCCTTAACACTTAAACCTTTAAAGCACCACCGTAAAACTTAAAATCTATATATACAGAATAATTGAAAAAAATCACTTTGCTTTGTTCTCTTCTATCTTGAACTTTCTAACATATATAAGTATATTTGTCTCGTTTTGGATATGAAGGTATGTATTTTTTTGTAATAGATAATTTTCACTTACTTTACTTAACTAAATTGTTCTATTTCACAATATAATGTTAAATAAATGAAATTTCTTTTTACGTTTCAGATAGCTGTAATGTTCAGAGCACTTTCATTTTTTGTTCTGCTTTGTTCTTTAATTCTTTATGAAATTGTTAGGACAAGGGAGTGTTTGGCAACGACTCGCCCGAGGGCATCGCGTCCTTTAACGATGTCTGCAAATTATTTAACACGTTTCGTTTTTTGTAAAGAAACTGATACTTTCAGGGGCTGCTTGTTCGTGTCTAATTAACACTGGATTTTTAATACAGAAAGTGATTCTTTTTATTCAAGATGTTAAGAATAAAACCGCATAGCGTTCTATATCGGTGCAGGTGCCGACTTCATCGCGTAGCAGGGTGAGAAAGCAGTGTTACGTAAGTTTAATATCATATATAATTTCGAAAAAAATGAAATGTGGTTCTAGATTTACGAGTATATCCCAGTTGACGGACAAAAACGCCTTATTTAAAGAATAATTGAATGTGTATGGATTAGAACATACAATCATACAAATAGTATTACTTACTTACTACATTCACATATTTATACAACTAACTAAGATCTTGAACTTAGTACTTCTGAAAGTAATCTATTCAATCATTAAAACAAACATGTTTACTTTAAAACATTTCAAACGTTCTCAAACACTTCGCCGCTTGTTACAGACGAGCGCCAACGTTTCGGTACGAAGTCGTGAATGATAAACACAACACATGAGAACTGAAGGTGTCAAGAAACTGCCCTGTAGGTTTGTTTATAAAAATTTTACGTTGGGACTATATGATACTATTGAAATAGGAATTTTCGAAAAAAAATACATGTAAATGGTATATGGGAACCGTTACTTGGTGACTTGATCTTGATTTGTTAAAATATTTACCTATATCTAAGAAATACTTATAATTTGTCGTTATACAAAGAACGGATTCGGGCTGTCCACTATGAAATGCTTCTAAAAAATAAAAAATCTTTTACCAAATACGGCTACGGCTATACTCATCCGTTTTAGTAGGTATAAAGTGACGAACACGCCCATAAAAACTGTTAAATATATTGTTATAGGTGTAATAACAACGACAATAATTGCATTGTTGTAGAAGCATCTGCCATTTGTATTTTAAATCGGTGACAAATGGACGCCTATTAAAATTTTGAAGTAATATTTGGCTCACAATAAATGCAATATTACCCTACTCTTGTAAATCAAAACATGCGTTACGCCACTCAATGTTTTAAAATTTCTAAAGAGAAAATGAGAAAAAAGGCTTGCTTGATTCAGAAGAATATCTAAAAAAATCGAGTTACTGTATATATTATAATCGAGTAATATTAAAATGACTGTCCCAACTAATACTTAATTAAACATATGTCTCTACAAATTAACATCGTGTAGTCATGTAATACTATCTTTAAAACACCGCTCTGGAATCCATCACTCTGTTAGTTTCGTTCAACCGCAACTAAACACCGGAAGTCATTAAACTGGAGAACACGCTATTAACATGACCTTACTAATTACTGTCTCACGTACACTTAAATACGGGGTACGGTATGGATGCTATCATTGACTAGCTTATATTTTCATTTTGAATATTAATGCTAGTCAATGATAGATACGATTCTGTATCAAGACATTAATAAATATTTTTATCTATTTTTATGCAAAGCTACCGTATAAAGCAAGTTTACTAAAATTTAAATATTTTAGCTATTTTACTTTTTTCATTTAGCCAACTAGAACTTTAAAGTTTGACAGGACTAAAAAAAAACTCGTTACAAAAATGACCAAAAATAATAAATAAAGATATAAAAGTGAATTTTCTTTTTATTTTACGTTTCAATAAGCAATTTTACATGTTGATAATTTAAAAGATCTTCGTCTTCCTTTCAAAATATTCAAATATATTATTTATTTCTTGGAAGGTGAATTAATATTATTAAGGTGATTTTCAATATAGATGTTTAATTGTAGAAAGTTTTATGAATAACAAATATCAATAGATATTTTATACAAATACGATTTAAATAATTCTTAGAATATCTTTACCAAAGTGAAATCATAATTTTTAAATTTATATTTTATACTCCGTCCTAAATTTTAGTCCTAAATTTTTATTTCTTTCTATGCTGACTAGGCAAATCAAATAAATACATTAAAATATTCCACCGAGTGTTATTTGAACTCGTATCGACATATGTACTAAACACAATCAGCGTATTTATAACTATACCACAATATCATCAATACGATAAGTACAATAAATATAATATAATATAATAATTTTGCGATAACACCGAATTTCGGTGAAGGCGCTAACAAATTAACCTCGAGTATGATTCATGATAGTGGCCGAGTTAGCACATTAAGTCGACCCACTTCTCCTTTATAGTAGCTACCATCGATCAAGTGTACGTACATTCATCAAAAATGAACAATTGTAGAGACAATATTGAAGAAAGCACCGAAAAAATGCGTACAAAACTAAACACCGGATATTTATCTATAATGAACTTTAGATAAATGGAATAAAGTTTATTTTTACTGTTTCAAAAGTACATTACTATCTACTGTAGTTCCCACGATAGGAAATTGAATGAAAAAATATATTCGTTTGTAGAGTGCGATTGAGTCGATGTTCAAAGAGCATTGAGTCCATTATGGTTTTCTGTTGATGGAAATTAAGCTTTATATTCAACACTTAAAGCTCAAATTACTTTAAGTGTTTGATAAATGGACGAATTAGGCTAATTTCTTTATAAAAACTGGCTGCACCTTAAAAGGCAGCTATGGAGAAATAATAAAGACAATACCAGCTGTAATGGCTGTCTTTCGAAATAGCAGTAACAATAAACGAAATGAGTTTTATTGAAATATTTAACTTTTAAATCTTATTAATTTATTTTTATAAAATGATAAGTTTACTACCTTAACTTTACTAAATTTGAACAGTCCAAATAGCAAAAATAATTTTATGTTTATTTTAATTATTTTTTTATCTAGAACGTGTCGGCCGAAGTTATACTTCTTAGAGCATTGGGTATTACTTTGATGTACTTATTAAAATTATATTTTTTTATGTAAACAGTATATATTTTTATCTTCTTTTTACTTTACGCATTATACCTCCGTTAGGGCTCGCGGCCTGCTCCGAACCACAGCTTCATCAGCGTATTCGTACATGTCATTTAAAATTTTTATTAATAAACAGAAAATATGTAAAGTGAAAAGTCCAGTTCTTTAATTTAATCAAGAGACTTTACTTCTTCTTCCACTTAGCATTATCCCGGCCTATTGCCAGGGTCTGCTTACCTACTTAGTCTACTCTACTTTGCACGGTCTTGAGCATCCTCAGTGGTTAGTCCATTGGCTCTCATGTCGTGCGTCACGACGTCCAGCCATCGCTTCCTTGGGCGTCCGGGGGGTCTTACTCCAGGCACAGACATCTCAAGGCATTTTCTTCCGACGTAGTTCTTAGGCCGGCGCAAAACGTGGCCATACCATCTCAGACGACGCTCTTGGAGCTTATCCGCTACGTCACGGACCCCAAGACTACCTCGAATGAATGTGTTGCGTATGCGGTCAGCCCGAGTAACGCCACACATCCACCTCAGCATCTTCATCTCCGTTACGTGAAGCTCCTGAGTGTGCCGAGATAATGCTGGCCAACATTCGCTGCCGTATAGAAGGACAGGTCGGATCATGCTCTTGTATATCAGCCCCTTGAGTTTGGGCGGTATTCTGCGATCGCAGACCACACCAGTGACCTCCCGCCATTTGGCCCAAGCAGCGCTAACCCGGGCGTGGACATCGTAGTCGATGCCTCCGGACTGTGTGTGTGAATGTGGATGGTGCTCGAGTCTGGGTTCCCGCAAGCCATGTACTCGGTCTTTGACACATTCAGTTTAAGACCACCGTTCTCAAGCGCACCCTTCCAGGCATTCACTTTACGCTCCAGCATCAGTCGGTTCTCGTCAATGAGTACTATGTCATGGCATACATCATCAGCCATGGAGGCTGGTCCTGGATGTGAGCCGTGACAGTATCTAGCACTACATTAAACAAAAGTGGACTAAGAGCTGAGCCTTGGTGAACCCCTACTGTAATTGGGAAGGGTTTGGTATCGCCAACAGCGGTCCTAACTGTAGAAACAGAGTCGTTGTACATGTCTCTGATAATAGCAACATAGGATTCAGGGATCCCTTTGGATCGCAGTGCCCACCAGATACACTGACGTGGCACACAGTCAAAGGCCTTCGGCAGGTCTAAGAATGCCACATGCAGAGCTCTCCTCTTTTCCCTGTGTGCCTCCATCAAAATTCTGAGGGCAAAAATGGCGTCCGTAGTGCCTGATCCTGGCTGAAATCCATATTGACACTCAGAGACAGTACACTCTCGGCGGAGCCTGAGGGCAATCACGCGCTCGAAGAGCTTCATGGTGTGACTCATAATCTTAATGCCCCTATAACTACCGCAATCTTGAACACTGCCCCTTCCTTTGTAAATAGGGGTAATAAAACTGTGCCGCCATTGATGTGGCATCGTCCCAGTGTTCAAAATGCGGTTAAAAAGATCAGCAAGCATGAGCACACCACGAGAGCCTAACGATTTCCACGCTTCGATCGGAATATCGTCAGATCCCACCGCCTTGCCGTTCTTCATGCGTCGAAGACAATTCCGAGTTTCATCAAGGGTTATTGGAACAATAAGTCCCAGGTTAGGAGGTGGTTCAGACGGAATACTACCCGGGTGCTGAGTATTCAGCAGCTCCAAGAAGTAACTTCTCCACCTCTCTTTCACAGAAGCATGACTACAAAGCAGCTTGCCCTGGGAATCTCTGACGCAAAGACATTTTGTGATATCTTGCGTCGCTTTATCCCGAGCACGTGCCAATTTGTAGATGAGCTTCTGCCCCTCCACAGTTTCAAGTTTATCATATAGAGGTAATAAACTTTCACTGCGGGCTCTGGCTACAGCTCTTTTGCTGGCACGTTTCGCTGCTATGTACTCCAGTCTGTCTTCAGGAGAGTTGGAACGCTGCCACTCCTTAAATGCAGTCTTCTTATCATGAATCACCTCTTGTACCTTGTCATTCCACCACCATGTCTCCCTGTAATACGTCCTCCCTTAGAAACACCAAGAACATGTGTACCAGCCGTGAGCTCGATCCCAAGCATCCTGAGCAGTTTCGGTGTTAGTTGTTAAATTTTGACTGTTAACCTCTGCCAGAAAGTCGGTCTGCATCGGATTGGGAAGGAGTATGACAGTGGTGGCTCGAGGATCCGGGGTCGCGTACCCGTATGCCCAGTACCAATATCGGACAGATATTTGGCCAGACACCCTCTGTTAAGGTAAAATTCAAGTGATAATCGAACAACAAAGCAACGAGTGTACGCTCAAACACTTCCAACCTACTCATTGTTCAGGTACATATATAAAAAAAAATAGATAAGAAACACCATTTTACTTAATACAGAAGAAAAACTAAACAAAACTAAAACAGGATCCGGATTAACAAAATATCTTTGAAGAGAAAACAAAGGCCAGGCAAAAGGAAATGAAAGTTGGCCATATTATGCGGTAAGCGCAAAACAACGTTCTAAAGCATTTCCAGGTATTAAATATTTCATCAGGAGAACTTCCACAGCGAATTCCGCGGAAACCAAACTAAATGCACTGGAACTACGAGTAGCAACACTAATTTCAGTTAAAACAATGGTACGGTCGTGCGTTATTTGCGAGTTATTCAAATTTTAAGTACGTGTCGAATACATTGAAATAGCCCACTGGTGGAAGGAATCAAATAGTTTAACAATAGCTTTATAAATGGAGGTTTGTACGGTCTCTTAGTTATGTATTTTTCATATATTATTTAAATGTTATAATAGAATTTTGTGTTGGTATAACTGTAAGTCCTATTTTATACATATGTATGTATATTTAAGATATAGAGAGAAAAGCTTGTGAAAGATCAAATTTTCACTACTTTAATTTATTTAGAGGAAGAGGAGAAAATAAAAATAATTTATAGTCATGGTCTAAACTTACAATTAGTTACGTTTGTATTTAAATAGACTATGAATAAACGTTAACAAAGTATTATGTAAAACTATATCTTGCACAAATCCAGATTTCAGTCACGATTATGGAGATAACACTACATTGTTAAGAGTTATAAAAAATATAAAAGAGTTGTTCCATTTGTTACTTATATAGGTGTAAATATTTATATTACCGTAGAGACATAAAAAGAGCACTAGCTAGTAGCTAGGACATGCCATTACAAAACTTCCGCTCCCGGGACACACTAGGTATTGGACGGCACGATTCATCGCTACATTTGGCATTGGCATAACAGGTATATTTATTTATTTATTATTAAGACATATAACAAGGATATTATAAATTACAAATAAAGAATTATTATACAAAAAAAAAAGCCAATTACAGTTTTCCATTTACAAATATAGTCTCAAGTGCGCCGTACGGACCTGAACATAAATTTGTTATCCTATTATCAGAGAATAATTAATGCAAAACGCATATTTTAAGTTTTAGAAATAAAAATAAAATAACACATGTAAATGATATGAACTCATGTATGCGGATAGGTGCGTGTATGTGAGTGTTAGTGTGTCTGTAGGTATGTGTAAAAGAAACATCAGGTAAATGGAAGAGGTCAATTTGATAATACTTTTTATCGTACAATAATGGTGACCGAGAAAAATGATTTAGCTGAGTACTTAGTATGTGATGTAAGTACATAAAATTAGTTAGACTGGATTAAACTGGTTCTTTTAACAGGTACGTTAATATTTAGACGTGAAAGTAGTTTCGAGACTAAAGTAGTTTCATGTCTAATAATTCCCGACAGTCACTTAGATAAGTAACTTGAAAGTATTGACAACTTTCCTCGTAGATCTCAAAATGCGTATATGAATCAATGAATCACAAAATGTATATATGATTATAATCTTTCCTAATTGGAGATAGTACCCACAACCATCGCGTGTATGTAAATCAGAGAGTGCCCTACTGCGCCATGCTTTAAATTTGTTTTTAATAGAGATATTACCACGATACCTCTCACATAATATGTAATGTTTCCATATTTACAAAAATACAGAACGCACCACACAACGCACTAACAAACATATCACTTGATTTCCTCTCCTTAGCAAAATACTGCGGCTAAAAGATAACGTTATGATTTATCACTATCTATCATCGGACTATCTCTCCTGAAATCTTATTTGACATGGCACCATACTACAATACGTACACATATTTTCTATATAAAACGATTTATCCCATAATTACCCTATAAAACCAAGAACAAAGGTGTAATTTCATTATACGTTGCGGCACTCTTTAGCGGAACATTAGAGCTGGCTGAATAAAACAGCGATGTAAACCTTCCAAATGGCGATTATATGTCCTTCGTTTATATGCAAAACGGTAGTTTGAGCCCGGTGAAGTAGTATCATTCGTCTTAAAGTTATGCAGATTTCAGAAATCTCATGGAAATGAAATCGTCCAAGTTACGACAGCTGTTAGAAGTATTTGGTTCCAGCATAAAATGTATTTTGGTTGAATATATAATTATTTATATATTTTGCTATCAAATAGGAGTTTGTATATAATACACTAGGTCTGCTCCATACATTAATTTTATTTAAAAAAGAATAAGTAACAAATAATATACCACGATCTTTAACATTTGAATACTTGCATTTAGAGACATAAAATGAAATAGAATTCAAAAAGATTTCCAAGTGTTCAAGAGAAAGTCCTCAAAACTTATGTTTTCTTAGTCTTGCAAAGTTTCATTGAACATCTTTCGACTATGTTAGTTATAATTTAACATTTTAGTTTAAATGCAAACTAGTATAAATTCGTTAATATATTAGCAAATGCTTAGCGCTCTACGAGGGGGTAGGACCCCTAGGTTCATACGCGGATAGAGATATACCTACTAAAAAAGTGAAGCATAGACTGGGAGCTCCCTTCGCTTACCCCACAAAACTATAGAAATTAAAATTATATAATAAATTCTTAATCAGGTATTAAAAATCGGCAGCGTAAATAAGTATATTTTACTTCATAACAATTTATTACAGAAAGAAATGTTACATTACATATACTATTTACATAAAGTACGTCAATAATTCATAGTAACTTTAATTAAATACTTGCTCTATACACGAATAATGGTTGAACCAGAAAATGTGCTATAATTAAAAATTTAAATTTAACGAGTGTACGCTAAATGATAATAAAGCGCATCATAAAATTTACAGCATTGTTTTAAAGATGGCTGATATGTCCATTATTTATACAAGAGAAGTTATTTTATTAACATTCACTTTAAAAAACTTCTTGCTAATGATTTCATACACTATCATTATCCATCATTATTATATGATTTGCTGTGACAATTTCATATCCTGTGTCTTGTACGCTAGTATTTACATATATACAGACAAGATATTTGTCCGTTATTAAGACTGTTTAATCATATCGATGCTACACATATAATACAGGCAACCCTAAAAGTGTGATATAGCAATTTAGTAAAATATTTGACTCTTGTATGGATAGATGTTAACACTATTATAACCTAACTAGAAGTTATAAATTAAACATATAAATTAAAACCAAATGATAGTACATAGAAGCAGTATACTAACTCAATATATCATGAAGGCATCTAATCTAATAAATCGATCATATAAATTTGAAAATAAAATCGAAAATTGAACGAGTTATAACCAATCTATTCACGCCAAGTATGCCAATTCGAGGCAACTTTGATGAAACTACGTGACACCATTACTGAGCTAATGGTGCAGATTTAGTTTCATTTCAACTTAGTATTACGGAAGTCTAATAAAATAGTGATAGGCAATCATTTCAATATTATCGGAAGTTATGAATGAGATTAACGCTTATTTAATACTTTTACCTTTTACGAAAATTGGATTGAAACTTGTGATCACCTTATTTATATTAGGTAACTTTAAGCGAGACTTCATATTTTAGAAGTTTATAAAATAAAAACGTCTATAAAAATATTTACAATAGCCCTAGAGAAAGTTATATATAACTGAAACGATATTGAAACCGAAGTATAATTAATTAATTTAAAATTGATATTTTTATACATCAACATTTCAATTTCAATGTTTCTGATTTTTTTACATACTTCATTTTTTGTATACCAAGGACAATAGTTATATATGAAACAATCAAAGTTTTGGAATAATATAAAAAAAATATTGTAATAACTGATATTACTGAAAATTTGTGTGACCAAAATGATACTCTACATAAAAGACAGAAAAAATGAAATATTATATATCATTATTGTAATACAAATATTAGTCCCTATTTGGATTCCATGATTCAACTACAATTACTTAAAAGAGAGAAAAGAGAGTTCTACCACCAACATTTTCAAATCAGCATTCAAAAATAAAATTAACCCTTAAAAATAAACGTTAAAACGCTTTCATTTCACTCATTAAGCCTCAACTAAAGCGAAAAGGCACATCAATCGTATTTTATCTATGCACATTAATGGTACGCTACGGACTAAAACCGGGGAGATGAAAAAACACGCTGACTAATTCTGGGCAATCAGTCTCTTGCGATAAAAAGGCTACTGTTTTGGGTGTCGCGCCCTACGTCCTTTCTATGATGAAACCGCAGTAATTCTTAAAATAGGCTTTCTGCATTTCATCTACAAATTTAAGACAAATTATCACATTAACGGGGTGTGCAGGCTTTGTGATAAGTGTCCACTTTCCGACCATTTTTGATACATTGCATGGTGGATTATGGAATGAAATATAGTAAATATATTTCTCACAAATAGGAACCACACCCACACTCAAACAATCGCATGTACAGACAGACATTATTCAATGGCATCAGAGTGAATTTGTAAAAAACAAAACGACATTTTTTTAATATGGCCTATAATAATGAACTAAATAATCAAAAAAGGAATACATGTAAACCTCCATATAGAAACAAGCATACGGTTCATTAGCATTTAAAATTGCCTTCGCAGACATGGGGTGTCTATTTGAAATATTAGCATATGAAACATTAAGCACTAAAACTGTTGAAATCAGAGTGACTTACCATTAGGTTCTCTTCACTACCCCACATAATGATAATACTTAAATATTAATAAAATAATAAGGGTCACCATAAACTGTCAAACTATACTGACTATCTCTTTGACATCCAACATGATACAAAATTTGTCCAAGCTTCATCTTTATACAAAACAATTTTAACGATATTAACAAAAAACTCTTTCAAAGTATTCCATATCGAAGGAATGACAAAGCACCTGAAGGCGACAATTAAGGGACCATGTTAATTAATAAGGACCCCCGGACTAACTTCGTGGGGTTGAAAACCAACTTCGCATGATACAGAATCGGGAAAGTTGGAGATCTTTTATAATGGAAGGCAAAGTTTTGAGTAATTAAACGTCCTCCTTTTTCACAATCATTGTTCCTGAGTGGAAGTTTCAGCAAGATTTCTGGTGGTTGTGATCAGATAAATTGAGTTGCTAACGAAAATTGTATGAAGTGGCCTTTTTGTGAAGTTTTTCAAGTAACTAAGCCTACTTCAAGCAAAATATCAGGCCGTGATATCGTTCTACTTAAGCATGTATGCGAAAGTTGTTTTATATATTGTAAAATTACGATTACCAGCCGTTTAGATTTTTTTTATGAAGATAAAAAAAATGTTACGTGATATATTAATTTAGAAATCTATTTGTAGAATTAGAATGAAAGATAAAAGCTTGTTGCTTTTAGATTTTTTCTTGGTTCTGTTAATAATCGATATTGAAAGTTTTCCCTACCCACTTATCAATTAATGTTTCAATAGACCTTTTCGTGTGTCTTAAGTAAAGTTAGTTATTTATTCCCATGAAGCAAACATGTTTTTGTTTCTTAGAAATATAAAATTGATAGATAGGAGGTATATATAAAACAACATTTAATATTATATTAACTGTGGGATTTAAGCATTATATTATGTAAAAGTTCTTTTTTTAATTTCGTAAAACGTAATCCTCATTAAGCAATAAAAAATAAATAGATTATAATTGTTTTCTTCAATTTCAATATTCTTATGAATGTTTAATGTTATTGTATGAAACGTTTACCATATTATTTTACTTACCAGACACTGTTAGTTTAAGGTTAATGAAAGAAATTCAAAAAATGTCGGACTTCTGGTTCAAGATAAAAAAATATTATATATTCTATAAAAAAATATTATATAAAATTAATATATAAAATATTATATATTAATTATATATTCAAGAAAATAATTACCTCCATCCTCGGGAATATTAAGCAGTTTCTTCGCACCAGGACTAGGACCTCTCACTGCAGACAACGCTCTCTGCAACGTCTCACTCATTTGTTTAGCACAAACACTATCACATATCACTAACACACTCAACACTAGACACACTCTTCGCCAACTTGAATCCTGCTTGCCCATCATACGTTTCCACATTTTGCTCATGATGTACAGGTTCAGCGTTATCTCGACAACGCCATCTGAA
The DNA here is from genome assembly GCA_037127375.1 of Dione juno. NCBI lineage: Eukaryota > Metazoa > Arthropoda > Insecta > Lepidoptera > Nymphalidae > Dione > Dione juno. The sequence goes on along the minus strand of JAXRJS010000083.1, from coordinate 2,303,841 downwards.
AACAAATAAAAATCTATTATTAATAGATTTTTAACAAAAAAAAATGCTTTACGTTGCTTCCGGCATATAGTAGGGAAACTAGTGTTAAGACACTCCGTCAGTCCGTTTATGCAGAAGAATTAATACGCATATTGTTGATATTTTAAAATTATTTTGTATTATTAATGTATTTTATTAAGCGCCATTTTGATATTTTTGGCTTCCTTTTTGGCTCCAAAAAAATTCCACATAAAGATCCCAAAGGGCAGAATTTCACCAAATCTTAGGAGTATTTAATAAAAGATATCTCAAATTTATCATAGTTTCTACTGTGATAATTTCTAATATCAGTTATACCTAAGGACTTCAGAAAATATCCTTGGTATACATGAGATGTCACAATAAATGTATATATTATTCACTGTACTCTCTACAATTTTTAGATTTTGTTGTGATTTTTACGTTTAGTATTGAGAACAAACTGTTGCACAGTAGCTGCTTTCTCCTGCATAGGAGGCAAATGACAACCAAGGCTTTGATTCCCACTTATAGCTTCATTTCGCTTATGAAGTGGTGTAACTCAATACCGCACTTTATCTACGATAGCGGAGATTTATTAAAATAGCTTAAATATAATAAGTTGTTGTTCACAATGTTACTTATTGGCAATAAAACATTCAAAATAATATCATTAAATTAAAATATTTTTTGTATACAATGTATAATATTATACAATTTAGAAATTGCTATATTATGTATTACAATTCTTAGATTATTGAATAAATATTTTGATACTAGAGTAGAGGTCAATAGCGGTTGACTGAAAAAAGTGTTTCTCTGCTTAAAAATAAAGTTGAATAATTTACACTAGATACGAATATTTATAAGATCGAAAACAAATTGTGCGAAAATATGCTATTTTATTTATTGAAGTAAAAATAGCATATTCCCACCATTTATTTTCAATCATTAACCAATTTACATCTCATTTGTCATGAATATTATATTTTCAGTGAAAAAACAGATTCGTTATTTCTGTGCAACGAACTCGAGGCGCAATAATGAGGCTCAACTTGTACTTTTTATTTTTGTTCGACGTTAAGCCTTCCTGCCTTCTTAGGTATCTATCTAGGAATAACTGAAAAAACATCTGCATTCTATTTTATCCTAGAACTCTTGAACTTTGGGATCAGTATAAAAATAACATATCGGCTATTTCAACTATTAATAGTTTCAAAATATTTTAATTTCTTTAGCTATCTGTAAGAGAGACTCTACAGGATTCATCATAATATGATAGCTATATATATTACAGTAAAGTCTACAAAATCTTCGTTACAATTAAATAAAGAGAATAGCCTAGAATGAGAGTTTATAGATAACCATAGCCAATAAGTGTTCGATATACAAATTTATACCTCAGTATTTTTATATGTTTAGTTAGCTAGTTCGTATTTCAAAGTTAGTTAGCTCGTATTTCAAATTAAATCAAAAAGTTTCAACTATAATTGCGTTGTTACGATTCACTTTAAGCCATAAATAAATTGAAATCTTTGCGAAATTGACAATCTCTGAATAAAACTTTTGCAATCAAAATATAAGTTTTCATTTAAAGCAAAAGTCAAAGCACTCTATATTCAATATTGTTTTAAAATAAAATATTATTGGCAGAGTTGAAAAGCTCCAATATTAATAATGTATAAAATTCTACAACGAAAATAACAAACACTTATAATAGTCTAACCTCACTTTTAAAGTTTTTAGTCTAAATAAGTGTAAAGTAATTGTTGGAAAGTGCCACATAACGAATAAGTTTATACTTATTCTATTCTATGTTATCATAGATAATGCTAACAAATATTAAATAATTGATATTGTAAATTAAAACCAGTTTCAAGAAACAAAAAGCTCGCTTACAACTTGCAAACATAACCTTAAAGTTACAAACATTCGTATCAAGGCCAACGAACCTGAGCAATCCAGTGAAAAAACACCAAACACTATTTTTACACACAACTGAGTAACAAATCACTTAAAACACTAATTATTTACAATTTTAACACTATTTCTACGCCACCATAACTTAAACACGATAGAACAAGCTAACCTAATATACAAACTGATATAAAAATTTGACCGCCACTACGAAGTATAGAACTCGAAACTAAGCAGCTTTTGCGGTTATAAAAATGACATACATTCAAAAATAAACTATATTTATATGGGAACAGAATCTTTTAAGATTTTGATAAATAACTAAACACGCACAGTATGGTGCGAGGAATACATCTTTTGTATTCACTTTTCTACCTGCCTCTTGTCCCTTTTTTCGTTAACTTTTAATGCTTATGCAGTTACAATAAGGCTCAAATTAAACCTTATTTATTGAATCAATGATTGCACGAGTTTTTTCTGTAATAGGAAAGCTCATGAGGAGATACGGGATTTAGTCAAATCGTTCATGTACACGATTTCGATGAAACATATGTAGACTTAAAATTCTCTATAGATGTTAGTTGTACCGTCAAAGAATATTAGAACCGTTGTCTGTTCAAATATAAAAAAAAATCTAGGCTTTAGTTTAGTTTTTTTTAACATAAGGGAAAATCTAATGAAGTTGAATAAATTGTTATAGTATATACACTGAGTTGCTGCTAAAACTAAACTAAACTGGTTCCAATTGATTTTTTTTTTGTAATGGAACACAACACAAAGTGAGTATTTCAACAATACTTTCGATCACTGTTATTTCGGACTCTTAGAATATCTTTGTTATTTCCATTAGAGCCGGCGACCTTAGCAGGAATGCAAGCGTCACTATAATCACAACACTAAATAAAGATGACGTAATAATACTTTTTGGTACTAAGCGCTACGCATAATTTTACATAATTTTACTAATTAGTATAAAAGTCTTGAATTTTTATCGATTGATTGATGAATATTTATGGCTATCGTTATCGGCCGTTACGATGTTAATCTGATACGTCTCATATTACGATTGACGATATCGAATAGTTTCAAAATACAAACCTATAAAATATATTTCTAAGTATTAAAGATGTATATTGTCCATTTTTCGGTAGAAATAGTTCTTTTTAATATTTTTTTTAGGTATTCATGTATCTCTCGAATTTTGTAGAGTACCTATAACACAAGGAATTTCAACTTAATTCTTTATTCTCCACATATCATTCATTTTGTCATTTGCCGTTGGCTAAATATATATAATATAAACATTACCTTGAATAAAAACTTAATGAAAAACGGTCAATATATGTACAATAAAAAAATCTCAATACACCGCTGATTTCCAATTCGATCGTTTTATATTGACGCTTTATGTCGTATAGAACAGGATAGAGCAAAACGAAACTAGTGTTAAGACACTATGTACTCTGATTTCAAGATGTTGAATGGCAGAGCGCAACACTGCGATGACCTTATAATTTTATTATAATACTAGCGAACCGCTCGCGGTTTTACCCGCTTATGTTAGCTAGATTGCGCTCGGTTAAAAATTTTATACCAACATCATAATGCAATACTTTGATTTTCACGTAATCTTTTTTGAATCATTTTTGACTATTATTAAAAATCGTGATCTATGTACCTATATGTTTATTGCATGTATATATTGTAACGTTAACGTATTTGGAATTAACATATAGTCTATCAGCAGATTACGTTCTAGCTTTTGTACCATAGCGTAAAAAACACAATATCCATTTTCCACAATTAAAATTTATAATCCAAGTCATATAACACTATTTATTTTTTATTTATTGGAACGCTATAATTAAAAGAATTAAAATGAATCATTTTTTATTCATAAATACACCCTTATATATCCCATCCTTCTTTGGCGTTCTTTATTATAGTCCTGATAAATGTTCTACTACTATCTCCTATTTTTATCATAGCTAATGTTTAAAATAACACTATACTAAAAAAACGGAATTTGAACTTAAATAATACTCATATGACAAAAAAGTAATTTATTCGACAAAATCTATTATATATATATAATTTAGTTATACTTGCAAATATTCGATGTAATTTAACCGTCTCTGTTTTTATTTTTCGTTCGGGGTTTGCATTACACATCAGAATAAAAATTATCATATGTATATTGTTCCAGGCTATGAACTATTAGCACCAAATCTTACTCGTTTCTTTTCAGTAATTTAAATATAAATTTTTATACATTTTTATTTATTTTCCGGGAACTGCATGGAATACCGGGATAAAAACTATAATTTATATTGGTCGGGATTGTAAGCTATTACTATACAAAAATCCATTCATTTCTATTAAGTAGTTTCTGAGTGATTGAAGGACAAATAAACAGATAGACAAATAAAAATTCTGCTGAGTGGATTTTTGGCTTCTATTATCGGTATATTAACCGACCCAATCAATTTTTTTTTTAAATATTGAATGTACAGAATTGACTTTTCTATCCTTTTATAATATATGATAATCATAATATGATTATGATTATTATCAGCCTATATATATATATTATCAGCCTATATCAGTCCACTGCTGGACGTAGGCCTCCTCCAGGTTACGCCATAAGGCACGATCTTTCGTTTTTGCCATCCAGTCACTACCAGCCGCCTTTTTTATATCATCTGTCCATTTGGCTGGAGGACGTCCAACGCTATGTTTACCGAGACGCGGTCTCCATTCGAGAACCCGTTTGGTCTATTTTCCATCGGTTCTACGACAGATGTGACCAGCCCACTGCCACTTCAATTTGCTATATTTCCAGACTATAATCTGTCACTTTAGTCTTCTGGCGGATAATCTCATTTCGGACTTTATCCCTTAGCGAGATCCCGAGCATAGGCCGTTCCATAGCTCTCTGAGTGACATGCAGCCGGTGGGCCAGTTTTACTGTCGGGTTCCACGTCTCGGCTTCGTACGCCATGACTGGCAGAACGCACTGATCGACCTTTGTCTTAAGGCATTGTGGCAAGGATGACTCGAAAATATGACGCAACTTCCCAAATGCTGCCCAGCCAAGCTGCACTCTTCCAGTGAATTCGGCCTCAAAGTTGTCTCTACCTAACTGCAATGTTTGCCCAAGGTATACATACTTCCGGACAACTTCAAGGGCTACAACTTCGACAGAGACTGGCTCAGGGATAATGTGTTGATTGAATATGACTTTGGTCTTGTCCAAGTTCATCCCGAGTCCAACACTTTTTGTAGATCCTGGTGCGTATCAGCCATTATGACTATGTCGTCGGCAAATATATATATATATATATATATATATATATATATATATATATATATATATATATATATATATATATATATATATATAATATATATATATATATATATATATATATATATATATATATATATATATATATATATATATACAAACATCAGAACAAGCGAAAACTACACATTAACTTTGCTAGTGACTGCATCTTATTAATGCAGCGTTCAAGTTTTAGGGTTAGTTTATTCTATTAAAGTTTGAATGCAGGAAGTCTAGGTAACAGGATATACTGGATATATTACACGTGTTGTATTTATATTCCTATTGTTATAGGTGAAAATGGATGAGGGTGGTCGTAATATCTTCAATAATATTATATATTGTGTTAACTCTGTATGTATGTTTGTATTATCAATTCAGCCTATTTTTATCCACAGCTGGACATAGGGTGCGCCAGAGATCTCGGTCTTCCACCTTCCACATCCAGTCCGAGCCGGCAACTTTTTTTTAAGTTATGTTTGTTTCTATGTATGTATGTATGTATTGCATATCATTGTTAGTCTAATCGGTCTTCACGGAATTTGCGTGAGTTTGTTAACACGTCTCTCACATGTGGGCTAAGTTCTCTTGTGAAGGGACTTGACGTGGATAAATATTTTACATTTTCCACAGATTTGAGGATGCTTCGCAATTTTTTTTCTTTGAAATTGGATAAAATTATGTTTAAATTCAAAGATAAAAGCATAGTAATTTTAAAAAACAGAACGTTTACATTTATATGTGAAAAATGTACAGTTTCCTCATATTAATACAACAATAAAACAATTCTAAAATCATACAACTTACAAAATATACTAAAAAATAGCAAAGCTTTCTCTAAAATCACCTTTAACACAAGACATGCTCAAGAAATCATCATTTAGTCATCAAATGGTTAAACTTAACACATTACCATTTTTTACCTGTTAAAGACAGTTAATGGTCAATAAATCTAGATTTTCATGTAAGAATAGCAATTTGGACCTCTTACTCTTACCCACTGCATATTTATGAGGGTACCGCTTGGCGCCCGACGTGGTCCCAGCTATAATCGTCTACGATTATAGGTTATTAAACAATTAGTACTAGATTATTGTATATAGAAACTGAACAATTTAATCACGTTTAGAATACATTTTAATGAAATTTTATAGCGAAAACAACATTATAAAAATATATATATATATATATATATATATATATATATATATATATATATATATATATATATATATATATATATATATATATATATATCTGAATCCTATGTTGCTATTATCAGAGACATGTACAACGACTCAGTTTCTACAGTTAGGATCGCTGTTGGCGATACCAAACCCTTCCCAATTACAGTAGGGGTTCACCAAGGCTCAGCTCTTAGTCCACTTGTTTAATGTAGTGCTAGATACTGTCACGGCTCACATCCAGGACCAGCCTCCATGGCTGATGATGTATGCCGATGACATAGTACTCATTGACGAGAACCGACTGATGCTGGAGCGTAAAGTGAATGCCTGGAAGGGTGCGCTTGAGAACGGTGGTCTTAAACTGAATGTGTCAAAGACCGAGTACATGGTTTGCGGGAACCCAGACTCGAGCACCATCCACATCGGGCCTGAGCCAGCCGTTAAGTCGGAGAAGTTCAGGTACCTTGGATCCATTATGCACGAGTCCGGAGGCATCGACTACGATGTCCACGCCCGGGTTAGCGCTGCTTGGGCCAAATGGCAGGAGGTCACTGGTGTGGTCTGCGATCGCAGAATACCGCCCAAACTCAAGGGGCTGATATACAAGAGCATGATCCGACCAGTTCATTTATACGGCAGCAAATGTTGGCCAGCATTATCTCGGCACACTCAGGAGCTTCACGTAACGGAGATGAAGATGCTGAGGTGGATGTGTGGTGTTACTCGGGCTGACCGCATACGCAACACATTCATTCGAGGTAGACTTGGGGTCCGTGACGTAGCGGATAAGCTCCAAGAGCGTCGTCTGAGATGGTATGGCCACGTTTTGCGCCGGCCTAAGAACTACGTCGGAAGAAAATGCCTTGAGATGTCTGTCCCTGGAGTAAGACCCCCCGGACGCCCAAGGAAGCGATGGCTGGACGTCGTGACGCAGGACATGAGAGCCACTGGACTAACCACTGAGGATGCTCAAGACCGTGCAAAGTGGAGTAGATTAAGTAGGAAAGCAGACCCTGGCAATAGGCCGGGATAATGCTAAGTGGAAGAAGATATATATATATATATATATATATATATATATATATATATATATATATATATATATATATATATATATATATATATATATATATATATATATATATATATATATATATATATATATACCGTATAATTATGTAGTAGTTGATGGTCATCGTCGTTGATAGATTGCAAGAGTTACAATAAAAGTGTTATAGTGGAAAAGCTACAGAAATCGTTTCAATCTAAACAATACAAAATACATAGCATAATAAAAAGTAATTTCGATATATAATTAAAATTTTATATCGAAACAACATATAAAAGACTCTTAACGCTACTTTAGCATCTTAATATAGTAATAAACTGTGATATAAAACGGGAGCTTTAGTTTTTCCGAAGGCCATAAACAAAGAAGAAATTAAGTTTAATCTTGAAAGCAGTCGATTTGCATATAACATCGATATTCAATTAGAGTTTAAAGTAATTGTTGGTGCAGTGCAAATGAGGGCTAAGCTGCGAGTATCAATTATGTTAATCGATATCTAATTAACATAATTAAATGTACGTATATAGCAAACGGTACATGGTTCTGTTAGTTTATAATTGTGATTTATATATACTAAAGACCTCACACGATGGCCCTTTTAGATTCTGTAAAATTTAAAAAATTTAAATGTTATCATATAGAACATTTCAAAGTTAATAATAATTTATTGCACTATTTCGAAGCTATTGCGCGTTGTTTTATAACATAGCTCTTATTAATCTCCAATAGCCACTTCGAGCTTAAAGTGCTATAAGCATAGAATTTAAGCCGTATAGAACAGTAAGCTGATTACCATATATATAGGCACTTCATACGCAGGACGTAAATAGGAATTTGAATTTTAAAAAAGAACTAAGCGATTCGTTCGGATAAATGTTTTAAAAATAATGGATATTATTTACTACTTGCTGGTAATAAAATTTATAAGATGTTTTCAAATAAATTATTTTAAAGCTCTTGTCTCCTATACCCAATATTATTTAATTTATAAATAGTTTTAGTTTAGTAAGTAAGTCTATTATTGTTAGTACACGGGTTAAATTGGCTAGTCAATAAGCAGCGTCTTCTCCATATAATATTTAGCATATTTAAAGCAAGATTATATGCATACATTTTTATAAAAATCTACTTGTAACCACCGCCATATTACCAGTAGAAAAATATATTGAGTATAGTCAAAAATCTCTTAATCTTTCACTGTTTAAAACGTAGCTTTGTAACTTAAATCCAATAAAATAAAACAGGTTAACGAAAATCAAAATTCGTCACATTATAGGAAACCGGGTCCGGTCGCTGATAAATATTCAGCAAGGTCGGACTACAGGACCAGAAATTTAATTCCTGGGACAAACGTATTAATTATTCGAACAGTGGAACAACCTACAGAACAAAATATGAAAATTTATAATTAATTCAAATTTATAAATTTAAGCAATCTGTGGAAAATATACAAACTGACAATTTAGCGCTCGTTGCTTTAAATTTCCTTGGTACCATTTTACTGATATTTCAACTAATTTCCTAACTTATCACTACAACTTGGCATTCCACAAAAATAAGAGGAGGTTTTTTTGTTGTTTTAATTGTAATTATATTTTACCATTCGATATTAATCGATACTGATAAGGGCAACGTTTTTGTTTCACTTAATATGCGATACGACACGCAGTAACGCAGATGCCTAATCAAACCTTAGTGGGCGATCGGCGTGAACCATGATTTTTGCTTTGTTTCAAGCGTTCTCTTTATTTAGATTTTGTTGTTTAGGATTAAAAATTCAACAAAGCCATTTAATTTCGAAGTTTAAGCTAAACGTTTAATGAGAAACCTTCGCACAACTTATTAATACAATAATGTAAAATATAAAAAAATGTCATAATATCTAAGGAATAGATAGATATCTAAACGTGACCTCTTTGTCATCTTCACGGTTTAATTCGTATATAGCAAGATAGACTAAGTTCTCTAGTGATAAAACATTCCGTTCTGCGGTTGCCGTCGAAACTACAACTCTATATTAATTAGTTCTATAGTAAAAGTGATTTGTAATTAAATTCTATACTTCTCATAGAAAATAGCCCCAAAAATAACTAATATTCTCACGTTTTATTCATTGTCAGTTTATAATACAAAATAAGTACCATAAATTTTCACCTTCTTACAAAACGGAATAACAAAAAGCAATTCAAAACTCATTTTAACCGTCAAAATGTAATAAACTTGCACCTAATTCGGAACTAAGAAGGAAAGAGCATCCACTGCAAAACTCTAGGGTATAGTTTGGAGACGGTAAAGTTCAAATAGATTAAGCACTAAGTTGAGCTTACAACGGCACAATCAGGACGCATAGCTGGTAAATTGCCTGCCTTGGAGCTTTGGTCATCACGCTATGTTTAAATTTTAGTGTAATTTTAATGTAAACTATTCCTTCTATAACTTAAAAAAAGCTTTTATTTAATTTATATATATATATATATATATATATATATATATATATATATATATATATATATATATATATATATATATATATATATATATATATATATATATATATATATATATATATATATATATATATATATATATATATATATATATATATATATATATATATATATATATATATATATACTTATTTGTAAGTATATGTAAGAGAAAACAAGAATTATTCTTTTGTTTGTCATTAAAATTTTCATTGCTATGTTGAAGTTTTCATAATTAGTAAAATAATGTTATCGTTAAATACTTAAAGAAAACATATAAAAATTTGAACGCAGCGGGACGTTTCCTATCGCGCGACATGAGGCGCGTGTTCAAATCCCGCAGCGGTCAAATTTTTATATGTTTTCTTTAAGTATTTTATATACTTTGTGTGGATTAACATTTTAAAAATAATAAAAACGTTATGATTTTATAAAAGAATATACAATACATACACTTAAATATATATCATGTGATCAATGCAATCAGATTAAGCACTCACTTGAAATATATGGCATAAAATAATTGAGTGTTCCATTGTAACATATACGAGATCAGGTTTCCAAATATATCGGAATCGAATCGATCGGAATCGAATCCGTAATCATCCAAATCAGCGAAAGTCACTAACCTCAAAACAAGTACACCAGCCTCAACAAATACATAATAACTAAAATCCATTTAAAATTCCACATATATACGAACATTTAAAAAGGCATGCGCCTGCGCATTTTTTAAAGATAAAAGACCTGTAATATATTACTAAATTCAAGAATAACTTTAAACAAACTTTGAATGCTTATCATTTCGATCTTAACATTATCATTAACCAAGGACATGACACAAAATTATTTTCTTTGCAAAAAACAATAAAACCTTCATATATTGGTTCGCCTGGGCGGACAAAACAGTATGAGCTTTAAATTAATTGCTGTAAGGACGCTTGTGGGTCTGTTAATCGTCGCCTTAATCCGTTGTAAGTTCGAAGGTGCGAGCTAATATTGTACGTGGTATTAGTGTATCGGTGAATATAGTAGAAGTGGCACCAATGGTTGATAAATACTTTAAGAAAAATATTTATACCAAAGAGTTGATAATTTTTTTTCTAAAAAAATATCACACTAGTATACTGCATATACAGCAGTATAGGCTATGTTATAGATTTTAATCAAGCAACATCATATTTATCAACATCTGGTAAGTGGTAAGTATTATGTAAACCCACCATAGTAAAGGATAGGACGAACACGACACTCGGGATAAGCCTACGTTAGGTTTTTTGTAGTGTCTCGTTATTATTAAAGAAGCAATGTAATTTAAAAGTGATGATAAACAAAAAATCTAAGAATGCATTAAAGTAACTAAGATCTTATGATTAGATTATTCTTGTGATCGTATAATAGATTCACAAAACTTTTAAGAAACTATTGATAGGTAAGAATTATATATAATTATAATAAAATTATTATTATAAATATAATAAAATATACAATAATGTTATGGAATAAAACATAACTTTATACAATTAATTCAAAGAATAGCCAAACTCGTTAAGATATTGCTGTCTTAAGATGCGCGAGGCTAAAAATAATGTCTTCATACAAAATATTCAAACTCATACCACTTGTATTATCCCATCTATGCGGATACTGTGCTGATCAATCAACGTCAGAGCAGCTCTCATGCACGCTCGATCAAGTGAACAGGTAATGTGGTGGTACTGGGTAGTGCACGGTTTGTGCAAGCTTCATAAAAAGACGAGTATGGACGACAGTTTTAGAATTTCATGATGCTTTCCATGAAGATATGAAAAAAAATAATATTTATTTTTCTTTTGATTTCTTTTTAATTCATATTAAAATATCACACGTCTTTTGTAGAAGAAATTATTAAAGACCAAAGTGACAAAGTTAGTTTCATTTTAGTTAAAATTATTATGTAAAATATATTATTTTTTCCTGTCTTAAAATATATAGTAATATTAAAATATATAACATCTTCACTCTGTATCATGCATATAGCAGGGTAAGCAGAGGGAGCCGTAAACAGAAGGAAGCTTAACACGATTAAGACAGTCTGTTTCTGACTTTCCGCCTTTTGAGGCATTGCGTGTTGGGTAGTGGAACTCGCTGCGCTTTGCATTGTTGCCATAGCAAGAAAAAAAATAGTTTATTTTTTTTCCGAGTGGGAATCGAACCCACAAACCGTCGCGTTTACAGGCAGACGCTGTACTTCAGCACTACGAGAGTCCTCATTAAAAAATAAAATATAAAATTATATAAAATTATCTTTACAGGAAAACTAGAAAATCATGCTCTATCCTCCAACTTTCGAGTACATCTTAAACTATTATTAAAAAAGTTACTTTTAGAAAAAATGCAAAGACGAATAGTGCACATAAGATTCCAATCGATGTCTCCACAACTTATTCTACATATTGGATCCTTTCGGCGTAGACCTATCAGTGCCTTTGGATAGTAGCCAAGAACATTTGGCACGGTACACCCAAATTATGTTTACAATATACCATTGTATACGCGTTTATTTGTTTAACAGTAAATATGCTAAAAAGTGACGTTACTGGAAACGATGTAAATACTTGTTATTTCACAATTTAAAAAATTCTTTAATATAAGTTTTGCCTTTCAATATATGAAAATATATTCTCTCTCCCACATAGAGATCGACGGATGCATGAAATATAAAAATTATAAAGTTTTTGTTTACATGTTACATTAGCACTCATTTCTTAGCAAAATGTGTTATCGGCTAAGCATTAATTAAAAAAATTATTAGAATATTATACATCTGTAAGATTTATGGAAAATCCCTGCGTTCTTTTTCCATATATGCGAAAGCATTTTGATACCGGTGACTGACCTAAAATTTAATCAAAAACAGCGTCGAAGAAGCATTTTCTTCCTAAAAGCAAATAAACCAGCTACTCTCACATGCATACTAACAACTGAGTCACATACACTCAAAAAGGTTCAATATAAATCGATTTGCTGTTTTTACCATAGCAAAAGAGATCGTTGCACATTTAAAGTAGTTCCACAATTCCCAACTTGCTTTACAGCGGGCGTAGTGCTTTACAAAGATTGCGATGTAAATTGCAAGCGTTAATCTCGCGATTTCCTCTCCTGTATTTCATTCCGGTCACGATAAAATCTAAATAGCTCGAGAAGCTTTGGACGGGGGCCAAATGAATGTTATTGCGCGATTATTGTAAGGAAACCAACCCCCTATGGATGATAGATTGTATACCTTTTGTTGTTGAACTATCCAAATAAGAATATTTTTGTTTAAATAATTTAACAATCTATGTGATATACATAGAGATAGTAAATTTTGTGACAAATCACTAAAAATATACTTAAATAAAAATACCAATATTTGCCGAAAGAAATTATAATTAATTGCACCTACTATTTCTGTAATATATATATATATATATATATATATATATATATATATATATATATATATATATATATATATATATATATATATATATATATATATATATATATATATATATATATATATATATATATATATATATATATACATATATATATATATATATATATATATATATATATATATATATATACATATATATATATATATATATATATATATATATATATATATATATATATAATATATATATTATTATTTACCTTTATTGTTTCGAAACAAAAATAACACTTCAATCGATGATTTGAACGCATGTTGAAACCCAGGGAAAATAATCTTGTATAATATTGAGGTACTTTCAATCCGTTAACAAAAACTATGACACTCGCGACATGAAAATTCATATTCAAGAAGCTCAATTAAGTCAGTTCTTAAAGCTATAAATATTAGTCCGATCCAAAGAATACCATAAATGAACAATACAAATATAAAATAAAGAGATAAAAGAACTAAATCAGTATAATTTATGACCAACATATAACGAAAAATTATATACTACAAATCTCTTTTGGAAATTATAGTTTTAAAGATATCAAAATAATAAAGTAAAGTCGATACAAATATTTATGAAGATACATGTTCACGTTAATGGTAAGTGATATTGCGTTTGTGATTTTAATTTGAACATAAAATCTCAATGGTATGGAAATTCGAGACATTGTGTGTTGAGTGCCGGAACTCAACGCCGCGTAACCAGAGCGAGGATATGAAAAAGTTTAAATATATTACTACCTACATCCATGGTGTTTAAGTCGGCCAGGACAGCCTCTGTATTTCAAGTGTTCTAGTTAGGAAAAGTGTAACATTTGGTTTTGCCACTTTATTTCTCTAAAAGTAAGCCCTGCAGTGATATACCACAAGTCACTCTCTACCTTATGTCCAGATTATATTAAACATTACATTATAATATTAAAGTTACCAAATAATTCATAAGCTCAATTTGTAATCAGGTCGGATACCAGAAGCGGCTTTACCGCAAAATAATAAGATTAATTCCACTAACCGCGCCTAAGTCAGACATTTCTGATCCATAGATATGGTAGAAGTTTTAAACCTTTCGAGGATCACGGCTGGTATAAGTGCCGAACGAAAGTTTAAAAGTTGGTACTCAGTAAGACAAAAGATCTTGGAATACTTGTGTTAACAATCTTTATAAATACAAGAATTTCTCCTTCAAAGCATATTTTTGTATAATTTAACAATATTGTTGCCTAACTTTGTAAAAGTTAGGCTAAAATATTTGTTAGGAAGTAAGAACGAAAATATGAATTTAGACCGCACAATACTATAAATGGATATGTATAGCATTTACTATTAGGTAATAGTAGTAACAGGAACCAAAGACAAGATAAAAATCAACAATAACACATATTGTTTTTTTGGTAACACATATATATATAGTATATCTTCAATATTTATTACAAAATAAATTGTAATCTAATAACTAATCATGTCGTTCTTCACTTTCAAGACGACAGATATTGAACGACGGAATCCACAGCGAATATATTATATGCAAACTCTTCTTACATATACAATAATCTTTATCATATATAGCATATCATCAAGCATCAATATTCCTAAAATATCTCATTAGATAAATAAATAAATCTAATAAGACAAAATAATAATAATAATAATAATCAAGTTTCTTAAAAAAAAAAAACATGATATACATTATATTAAATATTGTCAGAAGAGAAGCACCCGCGTAAATAAAAAAAATACAATACGTAATACCATTCTCACAAATAAAGCATTGTGGGTAAAAAATCTTTAAGCGAACGTCTGTCAGCGACTATCAAGATGCGTATGCGCGGAAAGACAGACAGTGTTGTCAATTAAACGTTGAATTATTATATCGTGGCACGCGATCCAAGATTCGATGGCCAGAGAGACATATGCAAATTGATTTTATGTTTAATACTCTTATTTATGGTGCGAGTTAACACGAATTTCGTAGCAATTAATTGTTTTTGTTATTTGGAAGTGACATGTTGATTATAATGTATGTAATTGAATATTTTTAATTTATTCGTGATAGAGAAACAATTTCGAACAATAACCTGTGTTTGTGATTCTTCCCTTTTGTAAGTAAGTATATCTTTAGGTACTTTGTAAGTTAAGGAAAGTCCCTTTATAAGGGCCATCGTGGCCCAGCGGCATAGTCTGTTTGTGCAATATCTCGAAAGGAAAAAGGAAACGGAGTGTAAACAATAGGTTCCCTCTGTCTACTCTGCTACCTATGGGATACAGCATGGAGCTAAAAAATGTAATCTATTATTTGTTTCCGTTCATTTTGCTGGTTGCTTGTAAGATACCAAAGTCGCATTTTATCGAATCTTATACAGATAATATCTACAGATAGGTAGTGTAAACACTACTTTAGCCCATCGACTTGAACCAGGGATATCTATTGTATTAAAAGATTTCAATTTTAGAACCCTTGCAGCAAGATAAGCCGATAAGTTTGACGAAGTTTGTAACTAATGTCGCTTAGACCACGGAAGTTGTTCAATTACACAGAACAATGTTTTACTCCGATCCGACAAAGAAGCGCGATACTGTTTGAGATGGGCACCTATTACTACATACAAGCAAAGTAATACGGAATAACTTAAAATAACGTCCCATTTATCTTTATACATACATGTAGTACATTGGAAGGATTTATATTCACTCTCCATAATCAGGCAGGTAGGCAAAATGCTTTCTGCTAGTTTGCTGTCTAGTGTATAATATATTCCTGTTATTTACTTTCTTTCCATTTTAACGACACGACGTATTAAGTAGCATTCTTGCGAATAGGAAAAATGAAAATACTTACAGCAACGTGAACGCTGCATCCCCCAAATAGAGTAGTATTTTAATATTCTCTTGACTGAAAAGGGAAAGCGTTGAGTGTTGAGTGGTGGAGTCTGCCCAGAGCGCAGAAACGACGATGTCCCGCTATGGCCTTTAATAGTCTTAGTCTTCAATACAATTTCATAATAATAAGTTTGGAAAAAACAAACTTAATCTATTCAACATAATAATATTTAACTTAGAACATTCAAGACAATCTAAAGACAATCACGTAATTGTGATACTTTGCATCGTAATTTCGAATTCCTTCGCGTCTTCTGGAATTTCCAGAGGCCTGAGTTAAAATGAACATTAGTCGAAACGAATAAAGCAGAATTTTGTAAGGGTCGCCTTAATATACTGAAGGGAAGGGCATATAATGTTAGTTACATAAACTTAGAACTTTGTGGCCTTTAAAGGAATCTTCAATTTATGAATATTAAATGTAATATTAAGTTTGATACTGTCACTATAAAATTTAATATAAACGAAATAGTAATTATTTTATTGTGTTTTACAATATGTACCAACAGCAAGTGTCAGTGTATTGTCCTTTGTGATTGAAATACAAAAAAAATAATAAAGCATTACATGGATAAATAGCTTAACTTTGCACGCGCTAAACGCCATATATAAAGAGAAACGAGTAGCTTAACTTTATTTTTTTAAAATAATGTCTGTTTATTGCATAATAATATACGAAAATGTTATAGTGTTTACTTTTTAGCTTGCCGCTTAAAAAATTTCTAAACGTACACTACTTTCCATCTTTCGAAACATTGCGCCTTTAATGGCGGAAACAACGGCCGCGCTTTTTCTGCCATGTTACCACAAGAAGAAAATTTAAAATGATTCATTCTCCCCGAGTGGAAATTGAATCTATCACAGTCGCTTTACAGTGAGACTGCGTCACGGCAGCCCCTAATATTTCATAATACTACTTATAGACTGCATTGTACTTTTATATACTGTAATAATATAAGCTTTTGTTATATTAAAATTTTATTCTACTGAAAGAATTGCGTGAACTCCGTTCTCTGAATTCGAGACATTGCACGTTAAGTGGCGGAGCTCAATGTTTTTTTTATTTTCAAAATGTATTCATTAGTAAAACATATTATATATGAGATATTTAATGTATGCTAATAGAGAAATATTCAGCTACATAGATTAACGTGTCAATGTTGTCTCAACTAATTACTTTAGAGCAAACATCGCGCAAAGGCGTAGACGTGTAGTCATGCAGTCATGTCAGTTCCTATAGTAGTGCGCTATTGTTACTATGTAATTACTATGATTTAATTGAAACTTTATTATTTTTGATGGTTATTGTGCTGCATTTGTTACTTTTAAAACCCCGCTCTGGCAAGTAGCGCCGCGTTGATTTCTGTCACTTTAAAAGATAATATCTCAAATTCCAATGTATAGCGGATAACGAAATATTTTGGCAATTGCCTCCCTAATGTTACAGATCTAACGTCCAATTTTGTGAAATTTATAAACAAAATGAAATAAAAAATTGATCGGAAATTAAATATAAGCCTTGAATTAAAATTTGGTAAATAGTATGGACAATATACATACATATATTCATAGTACCTATCTACTTTACACGTAAGCTTTAAGTATTTTTTAAAGTAGATGCAGTATAGCTTATAATATTTCTATTAATTATTTGTTACTATTTATTACTAGGATTATTAAGCGATAGAAACTAATGGCTTGATAGTTTCGAGCTCTTGGAGAGATTCCAAGAAGCGCAGACACTAATCCTTTTATGGGTAAATTGTTATAGAAAAATGTATTATTTCATTAGAAATAAGCTGAAAAACTTGCAAGCGAGAATAATTTTTCAAAAAAATTATAATAAGACTATAGTCCGGTCAAATGAAACATTTAAATTAACAAAAACTTGCATCAATTTCATGTGTGCTATAATAATAAAGTTAATCAAGTAAATAGATTTTTGGGTCTTTTAATACTTTCCATTTTTTTAACCATAAGTTATAACAATAAAATAGCTTATAAAACATAACATTATGGCACTTAATTGTCTATATACTGTTTTTTAAGAATTCCTCATTGTTTTTCTATTTCATATACAGCGGATAGATTCTAAAGTTAAACGATGTATCTCGTCTCTTCGTGTAGTTACGTAATAATCGTACAAAACCAAATCACTTCTCACCAACTTTGTACGCAACGGATTTCATTGCGAATTCAATAATAAACACAGTGATTCAAGAGGAAGACACTATTTATATGTAGTTAGGTACTGGTCCGGACTAAAACCAAATGCGTTGCGATTAAATAACGCGCTAACTTTGTATTGAAGACATTTTTTTTCTGCTATAGAAATCATTTTTGATTTGTCAAGCAATGTTCACGGAAAAATTACCTATTAATATTATGTAGTTTTCGCTCTATATTATGCACCTATTTAAGTAGCATTATACCGTAGGGCATGCCATTTACTGGAATTCAACTTGCTGGTAATATGTATAATCTATAAGGTATTATTCTGAGACTAAAATACTTAGCATATACATAACATTTAATTCATCCTTAGAAAGGTAGAGTTGTGAATCTTTCTAAAAGAAAAAAATAGAAAAGTTTATTCTATCATAGTAGACAAAATGCCACGTTGGCAAATACACTATACTAGATAAAATACCACCCAACGTACTATGTAAACAAATTACGGGAAAAGTAGAGAAATAGCAACAGCGTCATATGAAATTCTTTACTTTGCCTAGTGAATATGAAGATATATAATCATATCAATAATCCAAATATATACTTCTTAAAAAAAAAAAATAACGTAGAAATTAGACACTGCTGTCTATTAATTAAAAAAGTATTGTAACATTAATTGCTCGCATATACCATACAAAGATAATGAAAGCTACACCAAATATACCTACGATACGTAATGAGTGTAAAAGCGTGTGACACAGTTACTTAGTAAATGTTGACTTACCTAATAACTTGTCGAGCAAACAGAACTTACGCTCCATATTGTAATATGTAAGGGGAAATATTATGAGAATATTAAATGAAATTGATTGTGACGTACGGTTTGATTGGTTTAACCAGGACATCATATATTTCGCTGCTCGACACGCATTGTCTCGAAAATTGGGCAGAAGTATCAGATTATCTTTACTAAGTTCCCTCTAAGATATACGAGATACAGCGTAAAACTTATAATAAACATTCAAATCATACAAATAAAAACTGGCGTGAAAATTATCGTTTACAAAATATTTTCAGGATTATGTTAATAAACTTCGATACTAAACATGCCTCAATAAAAATAGTATGCCAACAGATAACATTGCACCTAGTCTATATAAAATCCTCAATATTAACTTAGCATGTATTAATAAATATTCACCTCAATAGGATTCGAACCCATATACGTTTTGTTTAACACATCACGTCACAAATGAACCACAATCTCATCAAAAACGTACTACGTCCTAATTATAGCAAAAACTATAACTAAAATGCCGTGCCGTTTCATCAATATTTATATTTAAATGGACTACGTACCCATAAAATATAAACGAGGTCAAACAAAATACTGGCCAGACATAAAAATAATAAAGCACCGACAATATGTGATTAAAGGTTTTATTAGCTATTCATCTACAAATCAAGTTTATAGTAAAGATATATATAATATATATATATTTTTTCATATATATTTGACAATATATCATCGTACATATATCTCACAACCATTGGGTATTCAGTCAGTCAGTTTTCCAATCCTTTTGAAACGTACTATAGCCTCGTTGCGTACGACTATTATTGCTAGTTCAAGCGAGTACACGTATATGTACTAATCACAAAAAGGGACCGAGTGTTGAGTGACAACGTCTTTTTATAGACGTCTCGAGAAAATTTTATATGTTCTCCGCTGTGTCATACTAACACGATGATATCACAGAATAAGCTTTTCAAATTCGACTCCCGGTTACTTTGCCCTGATTTTCTATAAATATAGAGTTCATTTAGGTTAATCGCTTTGCGTTAACATGCTGTAGTGTGTTCTTCGTACATTACGTGTGTTTAGATTTTTTCTTTCATAGTATCTAATATGTTATACTTTGCCGGGTGCGGGCATCTTACTGAGTAAACAAAAGGAAATAAAAAGTGTGAGAGTGTGTTTTAATCAAATATTAGAAGAAAAGAGTGTTCTCTATTATCTTTACTAATCACGAATATGTATGTATATATTATAATGTTTCCAAATTCCCGGGTGGACTTAAGCAAAGTGAGTTACACTAATATTTAAAGATTGTTAATTAGAGCTTCATGCTTTATCCCTAGCAGGGTAGTTAGAGAGAATGAACCACAAATACGATAGCTATAACTTTTTCGCCTGGTACACTATCAGCAACCTTAAGGAGATCTTAATGCTTTTCACGTGACCTTCCCTCCCGTATCATCAATACAAATTAGTACATATTTTTTTAAATGAGCAGAGAGTATAATATATGTTAACTTAAAATTATCTTTGACTGTCACATATTAGATGTATAGGTTAAAGATAATAGCACAATATAGCCTTTAATAAATATTTCTAATCATTAGTATTAATTTATTTAACAATGCAAATCAGTGTATCTAATCGATACGTATTCACATAACGTAATTTAGGTTAACAGCGAACAGGATGTCTAGCAATCGCTCGTTAATGCCCCACGAGGATACAGCAGTCTGTTAACTTGTATTTTAGATTAATTACCTTTTAGTTTAGTGTTAACGTTTAGTTAAAATTGTCGTTAAATGTTTTGTATTTACGTACTATAAAGTTATTTAAATAGTTACAAATACTAACTTCATACGGTTCCTAGGGTGTCGTCATTTTTTCAAGATTGCGTATTGAAATGAATGGCAAATATATAGGTCTATAGTACCTTTTAGCACAAAAAAAATAATCTTCTATGTGAACGCAATCAAATGACACGAGTGTCAAGAGTTCGTTCAAAACCTATAGTGTACTTCTCGTTAAACTAAGAATTATGGAGTTTGTTAAGGAGTTACAATATAAAGTACAAATAAAATACAAAAAATGGAAATTTATAAGTTATCACTAAAAAAAGTATTATCAAAATATATATGTAAATCACTTCGCCCGCAAATTTAAATTTGTAAATTTTTATAAGTTGTATTTTCCGCTGACCTGCTGATAATCAATTGCAACGGAACATCCGCAGCTTCAGCCTCGATCCCACAAACAGCAGTACACAGAAAAAAACCTTATTAAGACGCTTCTTTTATCATATAAAATTTGGCATGTTTATTGGCGAATTTTAACGCTCTGTCTTCTTACCATAGAAAGAAAATAAACATGAATTACTTCTCCGAGAGCAAATCTTTATTGAACTCAGGTCAAATGACATTTTGAAATTATAAATATGTATTCTTTATGTGATTAAGTCATTGATATCATGAAACTTGAATTCTTGACAAAACATCATGTTACGTCATTCAGACGGCACTAGCAAGTGCTAAAAATTATAAATCTAAATTATAAAGTTCTTGATATTTAATAATATTCTGTTTAATACGGTTGTAAGCTTGTAAAATGGTTGATCACGACACTGCAACTAATTAGTGAGCTACAATGAACTTCAGTCGTGAGTCTCTCTCGCGTCTGTGAGAGATGAGATGTTGCAACATCGACGTTATTTATAAAAAATATTGTATTATCGATAAAATTCTTAGTTTAGCACTCCGTCAGTAATTAAAGACTTAAATAATTATCAATGTTAAGATAAAAATAATATAGACAATTCTTATTTAAATCTCATTTAGAATTATGCTCATTAAATCGACCACTTAATATTTTTATAGTATGTATATTATGTAAAGACACTTTGACGTCCAGTCCCGAACTTAATCTGAGAAAGTTAAAAAAAATTTAGACGAATAGAAGAGACGTTGAAGAGGTAAATATATATATATATATATATTCCCACAAAGAGTTCAAAAAACAAAAATGCAATTTACTAAACGAAACTCGAGCATAAAGAATGTCTAAAATATAAAATTGAAAAGAGGAAAAAATTAATTAAAATTTTTATAGAATTTTCTATTCTCTAAATGAAAATCTAGACAATAAGCTGCAGATGAACCTCTAGTGACATGCATATTAAAATATCGATTTATAAACTGACAAAGGAAGCAGCCAGCTAAGAATCTTTACTTTTACCGTCACACGCAGAATATAAATGGTAATTTTATTGAAATAACGTTAGCGATGTCGATGGATTTTTTTGTTATGTTCTAATTTTATGTCGCATATTTTAACCAAAAGGACTTTTGAGTTTTCCTAAAACACTACGTCTTATTAAAAAAACTGACAAATGAGAATTTACTTTAAGCATTATTTACAAAATTAAGTCTCCAATCTTGACTTTTTTAGCTTATTTCACTTGTTTTAAATATAACAATATGAATACGCAAAGTAATGACTTTCTTGGATATTGTACAAACAAACAAACCAAAAATAGAATCAATAATGACATTTATTACAAAACTATTTATTCATCTAATGTAATAAAAAACAAAATAAAATGTAATAAAATGATAAAACATCATCGATAAAAATACCTAAAGGTACCAAATAGTAACCATGGATAAAATGAGAGTAGGGAAGCTGCAACAGGCGGTCAGTATTTTTGATCCAATTTCAACTGCTAGGTAAGGAGCGATCTTAAGCTTTCAATTCGATAAGGAATTGGTGATTACAATGGATTTTTACTTATAACACTACCTTATTTGAGAAATATTGTTTTTCAAGTTAATATAATAGTAAAAAAAATGCGTACAATCACATATCATATAGATAAAAAATTCTTATCCATTACATCCACGAGCTGCTAGCAAAGAAGAAGTATAGACAAAAAAAATCATAGTAAAAAAGTAAATATGAGTATACTGTGATATATTTGTATTTAACGCGGAAAACTTTATATAACAAGTGACTGATATATTAGATAAGATATTCTTTAGTGGCTACAAATGGTGGTACTAGTGATGTGTGAATATGTCAAAATTAAATTAAGGATGTTGGAATATTCTGCAAAAAGGTTGAGGGTTCTCCATGTTAGCAGCGTGTGTACGTTTTATGTTGTTATTAATATTTCAGGGTTAACCAAGAAGCATAATGTTTTTAAGATATTAAGTTTGAGATGTTTTCTAAAAGTACATTTTGAAAGTTGTCCAACTTTGTCCCTAAGGCCATATTCCGCAAGACTCGTGTTTTAATTAAAACTTTTAATTTCGTAAGCATTGCGGAGAAATAGGGAAAATAAAAAGGGTTTGCTCATCAAATATATATTTACGAAAGAGCAAATTTCTTGTACATTTTGAATACATAAATCACCTTCGGGCACGAATGCTTGTAATTAAAATTGGCACAGACCTTAAGCTGTTCAGAAGTGATCAAAAACACGTTATAGGCTAATGTAGGAAGCAGTCGATCATTTTGTTCAATTTTAAATTGAACCTAAACAGCTCAAAATTTTTGTTTTATACCTTAGCCATATAAATATGTTTAAATAATGTGTAAGCATAACTAAAACTTAACGCTAACTTTATTGATTTATCTTCATATCAATATCTTTTACACTTTATTTTTAAATTTTACTCATATATTATAACAAATTTTAGGAAAGCCCGTTTATACCTAAATAATAATAAATAATTGCATATATGAGATTACAAATCTAGTAAACGAATCCGGATAGTATTTGAAATAAAATATATTTAGATCTCGTGGTTAATATGACTTAATACTAATTTATTTGCTTCAGCATTCTATCCGATCTACAATTTTAATGGTCTTCACAAGTGCGTGATCCCTGAACGTTTTAAGATATCTCTTTAAGGCAGTGAGTGGCCTCTGTAATTATTTTAGGCAGTTCCACGCCACACCTAAATCTATTTTATCAGCCTTAATTGGTGATTAAAATTAAAACTTTCTTATACCGATGTTAATTAATTAATTGTTAAATATAAAAAACTTGTTTAGGTTTATTTGATAAATGTAAAATTTTGTTATAATATATTAATATTAAATAAATAAATATTATACTCACTGAATAAAGTCAAAGGAACTCAATTTATACCTGAAACAAATAATATACTGTTACTTCTGGGTATAACTTATTTAAGTTAGGTTATGGTTCTACTATTTATTGAACTGAAATATCCCACAACAAGTTATCAGAAAAGTATTGACAGACGATGAATACATTTCTTATTAAATTATAAAACATTATTTGACATGAGATCGTCGTGGCGGGCGGCACAGCGTCTGACTGTAAGCGCGACGGTCGTTTGATCGATTCTCAATCGAGGAGAATGAATTAATTTTATTTTTCCTCGATGGAACTTCATAGAGTTAGTCGACTCAACACGCAATATCTCGAAAGGTGGAAAGCGGGGAACGGATTGTCTTAACACGAGGTTCCTGGTATGTGCGGAATAAAGCTATATTTACATAACCGGTATGCCGTGGTATAAATAGATAATTATCTAGCAGCTATTATCAAAGTTACAATCAGAAAAATCACGAAATAAGAAGAAAATGCTTAATAGAAGCATATATAATTAATTTACTGCTGAAGACTTCAGTCTTAATATTAGAAATATTTATTGAAATTTCATTCAATTTATCAACATGTCATATTGTCAATACAATTCATATTCCCCGCTGGAATAAATAGCAACTATTATAATACGCATGTTGGAACTGTTCTATTTGAATCGACGCATACCATTATCAATTATTTGTGGTAAATATAAATCACTGATTTCGCTGATGTAATTGCCTCGACATTAAGCTACCATTAGATATTCATTGAGTAGTGGACCATGTAAAATTTAGAGCTTGTCTGGTTTGACTTTGTAATATATAGTATTTGCATGATGTGATGGCCGATTTAAATAACTTAAGGCAATTGATGTATCAAGTTTATTTGCAATTTGATAAGGGTGGCCATGATTTTGATTGGCAGTTCCTATGGAACTTACATAGCAGGCAAATAAACAATTACGTTTCTAAAACCATACGTACACATGCATAAAATATCAGCCTGTCTAGTACTATCAATCCATTTCTAAAACGCATTCTAAGGCGGAATTAGTAGGATCATTTAAATTTTCTTAGGTAATTAGGTAAAACGGTTATATGAAGTTTTCACTTGGATCACAATTCTTAGCCACTGCACCGATCTGATAAGAATATTAACTAAAACAAAATATTAATATAACAAAAAACAACAATAAAACTAGACAGAAAAAAATATATATATTTAGACTAATTAATCCATCAATCCCATTACCCATAAACAAGCTAGTTCCTCCTAGTACAGCGACCATACTAAATTCCGCCAAAATCATAAATATTCATATGATCAAACGTCATGCGAATGTGCCATACAGACCGCTGCTTTACAAACCTACTGTACCTTTTGAATTGCATAACAGCCCACAGCTGTGGACATCTATTCAAGCTTAATATGTATGTATTTGGTAAATTGTTCATTTATTTAATAATTATTAAGTTTTCTCCAATTTAGCTGCTATTTGTTTTAAAAATAACATTATTTCTTATTAATTATATTTCTTAAAAACACGTTATGAAAATGTAGGGAAATGGATAGTATATCAATATTTTCTTTTGAAAGAATAATATTAGACGATATGTTTACTCTATTCTATATTCTATTTTCAAAAAGGGCAGACTTTTATTATTTTTCATTACATAAAGAATGACACATGCCAGTGTTATCTCTTATTTGTCTTCCCACAACAGAAATATTCGAAGAACGATGATTAATGTAAATAGAATGATATTCGCCAGAATAAATTCTACTTATATTCAACCAAATGCAAGTAAAAAGGTATTTTTCCAAGTAGGAGCTCATTTTATTGACTCATTCACTGCAAAAACAAAGTAAAAATTGTCGAACAGCATAATAAGATAATTTGGATTAATTGACTTTAAATTCATACTGATATTTTAAAATGCTATTGATACAGAGTTGTTTTACAACTTCATCTTTCCTTTATCTGCCATTCGTTTATCTATGTCAAATTAAATTGTGTTAATTAACGATTTCTATATTGTATTTGCTTAGCACTAAATAAAAACTACATAATATATGAAACTAATGAGGTTTAATGTATCTCATAGCTATCGCGTGCTATACGTAGAGTTAGTCAGACATGCCACAACTGCTCTTCATACAAAAAGTTGTGAAACAAAATTGGAATTTAAATTGCAATGAATTGAGATTCCTCGTCAATTAGTCGTCAATACATCGAATGAAGATAGGTAGCAGTTTTTGTTTCTGTGAATCATTTTTAAAATTATATTGTAGTTTGATTAAGGTAGGTATCCCGTTTAAATAAAGGTCACGGAATCAATTATATTGTTATTTTAAACCGACTTAGTATTATTACAGTAGCTTATATCCATAGTAAACAAATAACGAATATTTCTTAGTCATCAGTTCAAATTCCTTGAAAGATCGGTATTTATTTGTAAATAAATAAAACAGCCTCTCACTTTCAAAAGTAATAGTACATTTTTTTTAGAATACAGTAACAAATAAAATGGTTCGTACACTTTTATGTAAAACTTTGTAGGACCGATATTACTTATATTATTCTATGAAGTGTCAATAGAATATGGAATATTCTGGTTTTGATGCCATCCTGGCGGTGTTGAAACATATTTCACTATATGCAATGATTGTGTATTCGATTCCTAATCGACGAAATTTTTATTCAGTATAGGAATAGTATGAAAGTCAAAATAAAAACTAAAATGTAATTAAATTACGCTTAAAAAATTACATAGAAAACTTTACACTTGAATGAAGTTGTCGACAAAAGCTGCTTAGTTATAAATAATCCAAAAGAGCTATAATCGCGATATTTCACAACCAGCCTCGCCGAAATAAGACATTTATAGTTGTTAAGTAATAAATTGTTCGCTTTGAACCTCAATGTAAACACACCATTATAAAACACAATATTGATAAAAGTCATTTAATATTATTTGTTTTGACATATTTACGTGGTTAAAATATTTATCCAAATTTAAAGTATTCTTTATTCTGATAGACTTTTACAGGCACTTTTGAATCGTCACTTATATAGTTAACATTGAAACACTTAAAGGTAACTTAAGCGCGGCGTTGAACACCGTCGCCTAACAAAAACGCGGCAGTGGAACTAACATAATAGGAAAATAAAAACACAGTAAACTGTTACTGCTTTCCATGTAAAATATTAGAAATAAAGAAAATAAACAATTTATATTAAGTTATATTCATAGGAACATTCCTACGAACCATCAGCAAGAATAAATTTGTACTGAATAAAAAATGGGGCTATATAGGAGCACTTGAATCGTTTACCATCTTTTCTTCAAATCCTACACGAAAATACTGTCATACAACATGAAATATTTAAAAAAAAATATATTTTTTCGCAGCTTCATGCTTTTCTCTCATACAGCAAGGCAGGCAGAGGAAATCTTGTGTACTTGAAACATTGTGTGTTGTAACGGCGAAACTTAACGTCGCGTGTTATCTACAAGAGCAAAGAAAAATATCCCCTAAGAGAAGGTGACGTCACGGTGACGCAAAATAATAAAACAAAAAATAAACGAAACATTATGAATACAAAAATCTGTTTTATTTTTTCCTTAACTCCGTCGACCTTCCACAAAATAAAATGTTGAAAATTTACTATAAGAATTTCTAAAATTCATTTAACTTTTTATTTTAATACGATATAAGCAGATTTCACATATAGCGACGCCATTATGACCCTGTGAAATCGATCGTTTTAGTTGCACAGAATTGGGGTTCTATTCTGACAATTACAATGGCTTTTTCATTTACAATACATAAAGGCGGACCCTAATCTATTAAATATCATATTTTTATGACGAATTTCGGTTGAACCATTTAATCAATGCGGTATTAGGGAGCTTTTTGGTAACTTGCATTTGGCGTTGTCATATTTCGTTCTTATAGTGTTGGATATAGAGAAGTTTTTGAGTGTAGTTAGAAATTAGTTTAAACTGTCGAAACTTGATAGGATCGTTTGTTTAACAGCTTATTTTAAACTTTAAATACCCTTTATTGTACTTTACGCTGCACAATGGGAGGGCACAGATGTGTGTACTAATTGTACGTTATGGTCTCAGAATGTATTATTATTTCGTATGTTATTGGATTTTAACGATATATTTTGACAGTTAACAAATACACTTATTAGATGTAAAATTTATAATCCAGCTACCTGTTTGTGAAATAAGATGGGATGGATAAAAAAAGTAATATAAAACTTGCACTTGCATTTAAGTGTCTTTAAAAAATATTATAAAAATTTCAAACATTCAGTTATATCAATTTCATTAGCTTTACGAAATATCATAAGAAATTTGATACAAAAATTGTATTTTTTTATCTTCAAAACCTTATGGTAACCGGTGGCGAGAAACTTATATCAAGACACTCAGTTACCCGCTTTCTACATGAATTAGAGATATTACAAGTTGAGGGGCGGAACTCAATGCCGCATTTTGTCTAAATGAGTGAGGGTCAAAATCTCATCACATTTCACTCATATACAATTAATACACTTGATAATTCGACGATTTTTCAAAATAATTTTCTTTACAGCTTCGACGATATCTTCTGTTGTTCATGTGCTGGGGCTTCCAGAGCGACGTTCGTCATTGGTATCTCCTGGGCCATCTTCTAAGAGTTTGCACTAATTTATATGAGTCAAAAGAAAACTACGTATGCTAAGTATTTGAAACTATGAACATATGTTCGGGACATGTGCACCAACACAAAAATAACAAAAATCGATAATCGAATGTACGTTGCCCGCGAGATTTGAAGTCTCCTTATTTTTTGAACATACCCTGTACATGTACATGATTATATTGTGTATTTATATATGATTTAGTATATGTTCAGCACGTAGGAACAAAACTAAACACTATAGTTGAAGTTATTTAATGCTTTATCCAAACGAATGCTTCTCGCGTTCCTTTAAGATTGAACGTGCATGCGCTGTAATAAAATTGAACTTAATTTAAGTTAGTAATATAAGTTTCTTTTAAATCGTTATCCGTCTTTAACCAAGTTTCCTACAAATATTGGATATACTTGTTCTTTGAGAGTTGGTATTTAGGTGTAATCATCATCATCATCAAATCAGCCCATTACTGTCCACTGCTGGACATAGGCCTCCCCTAGGGTGCGTCAAAGATCCTCCGCCTTCCGCATCCAGTCAGAGCTGGCTACCTTTTTTAGGTCGTCGGTCCATCGAGCTGGAGGGCGCCCTACACTCCGTTTGCCAATTCGCGGTCTCCACTCTAGAACTCGTCTGCTCCAACGGCCATCGGTTCTTCGACAGATGTGTCCCGCCCACTGCCACTTCAATGTACTTATCCTGCGAGCGATGTCGGTAACTTTGGTTCTTTGTCGGATACCCTTGTTTCGGATTTTATCGAATTATATTAGGTGTAAGTATACATAAATTGTATATATAAATTTACACAAAAAGATGAGTGGCCTTCCCAATGGTATAATTTTAGAGTACCTATGTTAAACTAAGCCAAATATTGTTACTTTTAATTGGCGTATATAATTACTTTTAACAAAATAAGACTTATAAATCGCTCATTAAATCCACTTATCCTGGTTATAAAATGGAACAAATATTTCAAATTATTCAAAAATATTATTTAACCGTATACATAAATATATGTGTATGTATAATAAAATAACAAGCTTTCCTTAAAAATATTGTAGCTTTTTATCGCTTTAAGTGAGCTTGTTTAGCGATAAGAGTGCTGAAATTCAGTTTATTTTTATGAAACAGTCAAAAAGCAAAGTAAGAGCTCTTGAAAATTATGTTATAGCCAACTATATTAAGTGTGCTTCAGCTTATGACCGATATAAATATAAATTAACTAACTTATGCATATTAATCAAATAAAAAGTGTACTTTCATCTTCAAATAAAAGTTTTTAAAATAAACGAGAAGATTAGTGTGGAATTATTCGGTTATAAAAACAACAGAATTGATTAAAATCGATTAATTTCAATCATTTAATCTACAACCATCATAGAAAGGCAAAAGTTTAAGTAACAAATCCACTGAGCCATAACAAGTTCATTCAAAATAACCCCAAAATAATGATTTTTTAGACGCAAACTCATTTTACATCATATTTTTCGCCCTAAAATTTAATATGAACCGTTTAGTAGTGGAAAAAATAAGGTATTTCTGCGAATATATCACGTGAAATTGTTCTCTTGGAGTTTCGTTCCAATTAAATTTAAAGAGCTATATAAAATCATGTGGGACTGTTCGTTTGAAATACGTATTTTAGTACGATTACAGTACGATTGTTCGAATATAAGAACGTTATGACTGTGTATTCAAATTCCTCTTAAGGGAACATTTATAAATTCTTCTTATACTATAAAATATGCTTTCCACCGATTTACGATTTAATGTTTCAACATATTTTAATGCGGTTTTCACAAATATACCATAGTTTTTTTGTGAAATGAATAAAACAAAGTGTGTGCTTAACCGATAAAACGGTAAATAACGAAATAGCCATAACCAAGTACATCACGTGAGTAGTCGCCGTACATAGTTCTCAATAATATATATAGGTTCTACGTATCGAAAATATGAGATATCACGTTACATCTACCGACATGAAAAAGTAAAGACAAAAGTACAGGTTCCAAGTACAGGTCAAATTAAATTTTCAAAAAACACTCAAAACTAGCAACAATCTAAATCAGCAAATAACATACACAAAATATGTATTTATATACATACATATATCTATATATTTCTAATCTGAAGACAAGCATAGCAATACAATAGTATTTAGGTACATTCCACAACATGTAAAACAAATCCCATAATCCAGACTCAGGTTCTAGGGATGACATACATCCAATTCGTGGTGTAAATTGCCAAGACTACAGGGTAAAATTACACAAACTTTACGCGAATATGTAAGAATTATAGTATTATACCTACGATAAAAAATCATATATAAGACTACACAATACAAGGTTAAAAGCTTCAGAAGCTTTTGGTCATATTCATCGTTGAGTAGATAGGAAGGATTTGGAGAATTACAGTAGGTATTAATCTTATAATGTTACACTTTATTCATCAAATGAGGATAAAAATAAATATGTTGAGGCCGGAAAGGCGTAGTGGCCCGAAGTCGCGACATTTGGGAGCTCGATTCCCACTTCGTAATAAATTATTTAATCGGATTGAATGCGGGGGATGACATTTGCTGAACTAAAACGCATGTATTTTTATAAACATTCAACAACAAAAAATATATAATATGAACATAAACTGGAGCAATGTACTACTAAGATTGGTTCATCGAATATGTAAGTAATATTTAAGGAAAGATGTCCAGAAAAAGAACTTAAATAGTTAAAGTCTAATGGTAGTTAGGCGCACATAAAACATACACCAATACAAATTAAACTGTGTTTAGAAAAGAGAGTGTAAAGAATAAAGTTAAAAAAATAATATATGTCGCTTATGCTTATGATTTGAATATATTCTAGGCTTCAAAGACTTATCTAAGCACGCACGCCGCAAAGAAACATCTCTGTGAGATTTGCAAATGTAAACTAAACTCTTTATTACCTAACATATATTTGCTGTTACTACAATAAAAGTAAGTGGAGGAAATATGTTCGAAACGAGCGTTCATAGCTTTTGGAAAAAGCAAACAATAAAAGTATATATTTGATATCTTTATAAATCTGTACTAAACACGCGGGTTGTAATGTGACGCTTTCGGAAAATGTGGAAAAAAGACATATCTGATGGAATACGATGGTTTTTAGTTTAAATGTTAACTTGAAGAATGGTTTAAAGCTAAGGTATTGGTTGTCTATCGATCCTTATTAAAGTGCAACATAAGTAAGTATTAAGTATAGTGCAGTACAGGTTTCGTTATCAAAAAAGTTCTATTTAAAATTAAAATTTGTGTAACAAGTGACGTATCTCTCCATTATTCTAACATTAAGTAGAAAAACTTAACTATACTTGTTAATTATTTTGTTACTTTAACCAAAACTAAAACCCAATTACTTATAAATAGCACAAACGAAAAAGAAAATATATTTACTATAGTCTACAACATACACATGCCAAGAAGTGAATTTTAAATTCCGCTCGCGTCTCCACACCCTCAGTATCACCTCTTCGTAAACGAACCAACATTTGAAAACACGGCAAACACCTTGATTGACTTTGTATTTCCTGAACAGAAAAACACTAGTAAACAACTTTTATTGATGTCACATTTTCTGCGGCCAGAAATTTTTCGTGTTAGGAATAGGAAATTTGTCAGGCACGTTAATAATAAAAGTAAAAGGTATTATGCTACCATTTCATTCTCTTATTAACTTGTATTGATTCTTAATCAAAAGTAAAACGTAAATAGAAATAATATTTTATAACTTTTCTTTATGTTAATTTTTGTACTAGTGCTAAATTAGTTTACTTGTTCAAATGTAAAAGGATACTGTTGGCAAATAGCTAATTGATGTCTCTGAGTGCGGATGTAAATGAAATATAATTTCAACATACTACTCCTGATTAATAGCAGTGGTAATCAATCGAAAGTTCTGTGGAGGATGAAAATCTGTGTGGAGACAATACATCATATTTCTTGTCACTAAAAGACTTGTACATAACTTACCTATATAAGTATATGTCAAATACTTTCACATTTATATAAACAGTCAGCATTTCGAACTTTTATAATAATTACCGCAATCTAAAACTTAAGTGAATCATCAAACCAATCCCAAAGTTCCACGAAAGAAATAAAAATACTATAAAAACTCACGTACAAAACGTATTGTTCTTCAAAAAGCATATAAGGTTACAAGCTGTAAATAATGAATGGAATTCGAGCTGCACTCGTAAAATTAACGACAATAATTTATTAGGTGCAGAGCTTTTGTTAAGCTTATATTGTAAGTTGCGACATTATCAATAGCAGGTATTGAATTTAGAAATTGCCTTAAAATTATAAAATAAAACGATTATGATCTCTTATTTCTCAATTAATTTTAAATGGAATAATAAACATATATGTATAAGAAATAGTACGCGAATATGGAAAAACTATAAAAGCTTGTTTAAATCATATGACGATATAAGTTAGAACCAAATTAAACCTTTTAATATTTAACCTTATGATTTCAAAAAAAATACCAGTGATCAGGCTTTTTTGCGCAATGTCTGACTGTATACGTGATGATTGCGGGTTTGATTGTCAGGTTGGGTAATGAATTATCTTTATCTCCTCTTAGGATAAAGACACGCAACGTAATATATGAAATATATAAGCATTATGCAGTGTCAACGTTACAAAATTCGAAAAAATACATATTATTATACTTACATTCACAGTAAACACCCTTCGTATAAGATATTTAAATAAGCAACAGACGGACGGATATTTTAGTATATAAAAAATCCACAAGCCAAGCAAGCGGTTTACTGGAATAAACCAATAATACCAGATTTCCATTTATGGCGCCACTAAGTGTTTTGGGACGAGTTATATTCAAGGCCCCTTGAGTATAGAGTATCAAAACGACTGAAATCATATCATCAATAATATTTTATTATAGTGTTGATATATGTAGAAATATTTTAAAACAATCGAGTAACGTCAAAGAGAATTTATGCACTTTACTTTATAAAGCGTGAATTTAAATTTTATTAAGTATCTTGTAAACATTCTTATTTTATTGAATATATATCGCATATAGCAGAGTGGGTAGAGGGAACCTATTGTTAATACACTTCCCTTTCCAGCTTCCGTCTATCGATACATTGCGTGTTGAGTGGCGGAGCTCAACGCCGCGTTTTGTCTTGTTATCAGAACGAGGAAAATGAAAAATTATGTATTGAAATGAAAATAATGTTCTAGATTAACAAAAAAATTTTGTGTTAAAAAGTTTTATTAATGAAAGTATTGGGGATAGTTAAGCTTTTGCGGATCTAAAACAGCAATAGCTGTTATGAACTTTTAAGAATCACATATATTTGTACATATGTAATGTAATGTATCTAGCAAAATTATATTTATCCTATCTTTATATTAAAAATAAATTGAATTCCAAATAGCGGCAATACGTAAACAATTAGAAAAAGGACAAAGTATAGTAAAAACTAATTTTGTTAGTAGCATACACATTGGTGTACCACATTTCTATTAAATCCTTGTTGTCTTCCTGTGGTGTCACAGTGTTAGCAGATCACTAAGTAAAGAAAACGTAACTTATATAATATTAAACCTTATTAAGGCGTCGCTCTACCAGAGCGGAAAATAATTAATTAATTATTTAATCCTATACGTACCAGTAACTGCGACAGTTAAGTAGAATAAAGAGCATAAAACATTCTTTGTTGGCATATTTGTTACCTTTAAATAAAACTTTAAATTTCATTTTAAGAAAAGGAATATTAACTCGTTTAAGGGAAACCATAAATCACTATGTAATAGGAATATTTCAACTATAGTGTTTAATTCAAGTCCATGCTTTATCCCGCATAGCAGGATCAACATCGAAATCTAGTGTCAAAAAAATTAGTCAAAAAGGAAAGTGTCTCGAATTTAAGACAGTGAGTGGCGAAATTCAACGTCAGGTTTTGTTCTACTAGAGCGAGGAAGTGATAATAATTGGTTCCTTAAATTGTCACTAACGAACCCATTACCATCGCATTTACAAGTGATACGCTATAATACTGTAATACAACGCCATCAAGGACAAATAGTCTTACATTAACAGAAGATTATCATAATTATCAATTTTTACCTACTTTTGCATAAAATAATTTATTTTATTTGTATGAAACGTGTACATTTCATTACGTGTAATTTAATATAAAATAGTTACAAAACGTTCTCGACCATTAGCAAAGTTAAAAAAGGCAACTATCAATTACTATCAGTAAGCTAAAGGTTCTTCTATGTTTACTTTTTGCATATAAATTATTTTACTCAATAGCTTTATTAACAATTAAACGTGGGAAAAAGTTTAAAAGAAAGTGAGGTAAAGTTTTTATTAAAGCTAAAATCTAATAATATATCAGAACTAATATTTACAATTTTTTCTATTGAATTCCCATAAAACTCATCGGTATCTATGACTATCATATTATGGATCGACTCATTCATTTTGAAAGGCTTCCACTTTGTCTACATTTTATCCTATTGGCTGATATATTGTTCAAAGGCTTTTAGGCTTTGTGATGCAGTCGAATTTGCCTTCATTTCATCTTTCATGCAAGAGCCCCGTTCAATTTCAATGGTTATCTTTTGTAATAATATACATACAAAGTTGCAATAAAAATGTAACTTACATCAAGGTTATATATTCAAACGTCATATAAAAGGCATTTTTGTATTGATTAAATGTATGTTTTTAAAATTTTTACACAAGTAGTAAAAAAATGCTATGCTTTTTATTACGAATTAATTGTGTTTTTTATGTATCTATATTATAATATCATATGTTATAACACTGTGGGTGGAATATTAAAATGAGATTTTATAATAGAAAGCGTTCATCCACTTGTCTTACTCATTTGTATATTTTATGCCGAGAAATAGATGCCAAAAATATTAAAATAGGTATAAAACAAATGAATAACGTGCGAACCTACTACGACCCACTAGTATGCAGTTTAATAGTATGACTGAACACATTCAAATTTAGTATATCGTGACATTACTACAACACGAACAATACAATACGGTACAATATCGCAAAGCTTATTTATTAAACCTATTAATAATATTAACAAAAACTAAATCTGACTGAACCTAAAGTAACAAACCCATGCATATATTATAGTTTATATTAAATTATAGATTTAAAATTTATAACTTTATCGTCTCATATTCAGTTCGTGAAACAACATTTCGCTTGTGAAATTGCAATTTGTTCGTGTTTTCAGTGAAACTCGTGCATATGCAAATGATCCATTAACTCTACAATCAGCTATCTGGTAGATATTGGAGTTTTCGAAATATTCGACCGATGACATGTTCCGGTGGGACATTATTCATTTTTTCCTATATACCTAGTTAACGAGAAAAACAGGACAAATGTATATTTTCTATAACAAGTTAAATATCTGGACTTGGTTCTGTGACACGTAGACTACGTAACGTAAATTATAAAGGTACTTCTAAATTTATAGACTAAATTACAATCTAAATATTCAGAACTAAAGTAGTTAATTTATTAGATATTTATATAAACATATACATACTTATGTATTCATAATTATATAATACTTATAAAACACTTTAAACATAATACAAAATATAAGCAAAAATATAAAAATTAACCACAAAAACCGCAAAGATATATCTTAGATCTGTTCTTAAAAATAATAAATTTTAATAAAAACACTGTCATCACAAAAACTCACCACTGCACTGATAACAAGACTCATTACAACCCATTATTGTTGCCCATATAATATAATAAACGATGATTTATCCCTTTCCCGAACATATTATGTTTGAAATCAAAGATCTTTATCCTGTAATTTCGTAGATAGCATCTTCTGTTTTCGGGTGAAAGGAATTTTGCATTTTGGTTAATCGATTTTTGATGCGGAGCTATCGAGATTAAGGCACAGTGTTTCGTACTTGGACATCGTGATGAAGCAGACGTTATATGACGTCAGGTTTTCATTTTAACATTCGTTTTTGAGATTTTGATAGACGATAAATATTGCGCATATTATTATTCTGTCCGAAAATTTGGACGTAGCAACAACTGGGTTATTTTAGATTATGCTTTTAATCTTGCCTTTCAATTTTTCGGTAAGGAAACGGCTGTAGGTAGGTATGTGATAAATTGTTTTATAAAATTAAAAAATATATATTCTAACATCTTTTTATACCGTTATTCCACACCCAGGAAAGAAAATAATTAGTAAACGTATAAAACTAAAACTTAGCAGGATTCGAACACGGACCTCTTGGATAGCAAGAGGTATGGATGGTATTAAAGAGATGCGGGTTCGAATCACGCTACGATCAGATACCAATAACAAAATCTACGAGAACATGTTATAGAAAGCAATACTTTAGGGTTATTAATTATTTGCTTGAGTACAGAATTATCAAATAAAACATTGAATCTATAACCAACCATGTATAATGTCATAAAAAAATCTTTATGATATGATCTTACCAGATCTTTATGATATGAATTGACCAGTAATAGGTTACCTAAGAGTTAATTTGTACGCGGTAGAATTGGAAGCGAGAGGAATACAAGTGTATCTTTATAGTGAGTCAAAAGATATCGGCCTATCTACCGTCAATTCATTTCTAGATATAACTTCAACGTTGATTTAATCCAGTAACATTTACTTGGAGGAAAGAATTAGTCTGGATGTGATAGCCATTGATTCAAATATAACTACAATAGAATATTTGTAGTTATAGTATAGAATTTCACCACTCAATTGAAATCTACGTAATAAATCCACCTATAGCAAAAAATGTTAGAATACAGTGATCTTTCGTTTCTCTTTATACTTAAGCAAAAGCAAAAACTTTAACTAAAAGCTATATAAATCTCCTCTGGTCTATATACCACATATAAATTTAAGAATGAAAAACATATTTTATCTTACCTATTCTATTATCACGGTCCAAGTTAAACCTTTTCCGTTCGTAAAATGGAGAAGCGCGTCCAAGTTGTTTACTACGGAACGCTTCAGAGCTTTTTGCATATCTTGCCCTTGTTTTTAAGAATTGATTTGCTTTAATGAAGTCGATTTTCCTGGTCTTGGTGTTGGGAAAATATTTATTTACGGTTATAGGCAAGGAGAATTAGAAATAAGTAAACACACATCGTAGAAGTATTCGTTTTTACGTGGTGGAACTTAACGCTGTCCTTTGTCTAACTGAATCAAAGAAAAGATTTCATTTTGTAAGCAAACATTATTAGGTACAGAAGACACTTCCAAAATATGCCACTTCGACATCAACACGATTGATGAAATTTTCATTCATAAATAAATCAAATATCAAGCGTGGTGAAAAATCTACACAAGCTACTGGATACGTCAACTTGCACGCATATTGTTAGTATAGGGGTTAATCATGTAACCCCGGGGCTCCCCGAAGGCGATAGTGGCCCACGTTAGGTGGGTCTTCCACCGAGGTGCTGTAGTGGCATGCGCAAGCGATCCTGCAGCATCTCATATAGGTGGAGAGAGATTCCGCTGGGTTTTTGCGGGTAGTGTCGGGTTCGATGAGTCCCACAGTACCATCCCTCTGTAGGACACAAGTGTCCTAATCAGGGATAGTCTGCGTAAAAGCATTTCCCAGCGACAAAAAAAAGAAATTAATTAATCATGTGGAAATTATAAAGAAATTTTTGAGTATTCATCATATTAAAAGTCACACACATGCACACAAATAAATTATATATACATTGTGTCAAAAACATACAAATATTTATAACCTGGAACTTTGATACATAAAAAAACCGAAAAGTCGTCGAAAACTTTTGCCAGATATTTTGGGTCGGAAGTTTGAAAATTCTTAGAACACTTCCTTACTTTTGGCAACATGGAATTTATAATAACCAAAGTTATTTTTGCCCTCTAAAGCCTGCAAGCATAAGCTGAATATTTGGCGTTTTAATAATTCATATACCTGGCTAATTTAGATTCTCTTCGGAACAAGTGCTAAAGTTAAGGTAAGTAAGTTCTTCCATATAATTATTTATTTGCTTATATTCATTTTTACTGCTTTGCTTATATACAGGTGGAGCTAAATCCGCTTTGTCACAATATCAAATATACATAACAAACTGAAGGAGAGATAACACAATAATAATTTTCCTAAGTGATAGGCAAAATTGTCCCCCGATAAAATGAAAGTAACTCATGAATTAAAATGATCGCTACACATACACCATGAATATCCTTTTTAAGTAATGAATGCAGATAAGATACAGATATATATATATATATATATATATATATATATATATATATATATATATATATATATATATATATATATATATATATATATATATATATATATATATATATATATATATATATATATATATATATATATATATATATATATATATATATATATATATATATATATATATATATATATATATATATATATATATATATATATATATATATATATGTATATAGCTCTGGTTTCTATTCCCTTAGTTATCTTATACGACGTATCGCGTACGTCATAAATGTAACATGAAGCCAGCATAAAACGTTTCAAAAACGATCGAGATAACTTTATCAAGAAACAATTAATTTTCATAATATTCAATAAACCCAATACATACTATTTAATAAACGTATTAAAAATAGAAAATTAAATTTGCATCCCACTAGAATTATGCATAAACCGACACGTGTTCTAAGCTCGTCATCATCGCTCATGTGGGCATGCACATAATTAAATAACACAATACGTTCTTCATTTGCATCGAAACTGCATCTACGATTAGGCTGAATAAATTGTTTGACTATATTTTACTATGTAAATAAGGCTTTGAAATCTACGTGCATATATTATGTATCTATACATATATATTTACTTCAATATTTAACCTTGTTAATTATAATATAGCACAAAGATGAAATAGAACTTAAATATTTATATACATACATACATACATAACTTCACGCTTTATCCATAGCGGTGTATTCAGAGAGAAACCAAACGCTGCGGTCCCGCACGCATATCTCTTTAGCCTCATCCAATATCAATAACCTCTTCATGCCCTTCGGGGCCCTCATCCTTTTGACGTGACCTTCCTTCAGTATCTTCAACAATGTATTTTTGAAGGTGAACCAAGGTCTTACCTCTCTTCTCTCTCCCTTTAGCTCTCACTTAACACTCACTTAAATATTTCACTAAATTTAACACAAATTTACAGTTCAAAACTAATAATATAGAATGTCACCTAACTACAATACTTAAATATTAAAATTTTACAGTAAAAATATAAATATCTGTATACAACAAAAAGTTTCTCTAGATTTAAGTCTATAGTTGTAAATTTAATTGTTTAAATCATATACATTAACCGTCACATATGGCTTTTCTTATATCCTAAAAAGATTTTTTATTGAGCATGAAATAAATATAGCACACCTTTTATTTTTCATCGTTAATGGAAAATTTATAACCAACTTCAATATATGTAAGCGTTAAAACTATCAACTATTAAGATAATTGAAAATGAATGTACAATATAAATATTTTTAATTAGTTATTGTTTACGATTATTAAATTATTAGCATTAAAAGTTTTAGTGCCTATTCAAGACGTATACCGATGTAAAGTAATTACGGCACCCGAAGCATAACTTTACCTGTCAGATTCATTGTTTATAGCCAAATATTTCATTGATATAATGGCTCTCTTAAATAATAAAATTACAATACAGAGAACTCGGGTTCTTACAGGTTTGATTTAGTAAAATAAAATAATGTACACTTGTCACAGTCAAGTTATATACCTTTACATACATTTACACTGATGTACAATATATAGAAGAAGAACAAGGACAATTTGACTCTATGAAGAAACATAAAAAAAAGAAAAATACCACTAAGTCCAAAATATTACAAAATACTTATATTTTTAATAACTATTTATGAATGGACTATCCATTACAACTAAATAAGGTTTTCAAATTTATAACATAAATATACATTAGTATAGATATTTGACACAAAATCTTAATTGATATACGAGTAGTGCGAGTCACAAGTTAACAGATTTATTAGTTAAGTTTTATTTGTAGGACGACTCTCCCATTTATCCTTTATATGTGAAACTTCACTTGATCTCCGTACAATATTAAATTTTTACTTTTTATTATACATTCATAATACGTAATGCCATATATCGTATATTGTATTTAAAGCTGGATTCGAACCCGCATTAATCCAATCGGCCTTTTGTTTTGTCTCGGGCTTATTTATGTCAGACCATTCAATTGCGTCGGTTGCTTCTTACGTGGACAGGGATGTATTGAAGGGTACAGTATTTTATATCATTATGTATTTGTTGTTTTAAAAATATCTTCATAAAATAACAAATAAATATATTTTTTAGATTTATTTTTCGTAATTTTTTCAACGTAATTAATATTGTGGTTTTTCTAAAAAAAAAATATTTGTTCTTGTATTTCAATGTTATTTCGTTTATCTACTATCATTTCATGAATTTCAGTTTTGAAAATGTCACTCTTGTATATATTATTAAAATTATTAATTTCCTAAAATGATACAGGCAAATAAAGTGTAAAAATCAACTAGTGATAGTTTATTGTTTATCGTTTTATAATTCTTTTATATTTTTAAATTATAAAATATTCTTGCTTACAACAAGTACGGCTCTGGACCTTCAATTTATAAATTGTCATTTTGTGTTATTTATGCCTTATTTGTAGCCTTGCTTTTATTTGCTCTATTTATAGTCGATAATATCTAAGAAACATTTAAGTTGACGTAAAGACTAAAAAAATTACGATTCAAATAAAACACAAATATTTCACATTACGAGGCCATCGTGGAGCAGCGGGACAGCGTCTGGCTGTAAGCACGACAGTGGCTAGTTCGATCTACAATATACATATGTTATTTTTTATATATACATACATAAATATTTATTCTAGAACAAAAATTGACAAATTAACCACTGATGAAAAGAAAGAAGCAGATCATTTTCATACATTTTTTCTTAGCTTCAACTCAATAGCTAATCTATGATATCAGTTTGTCTAGAACTATATTTAATTCGATACTAGAACATACTTATGCGACACTAGTAGAATCATTTCGAATTTGGTTAGGTAGAGAGAGGAGCGGACAGTGGAAGTCAGAGCTAATACGCATTTCAAAGGATTTTTAGGGTCATAGCGCACATATCAACTGGGAAAGGGAACGTAAACGTATCAATTCGAGCCGATCAGTATTGTTTGTAGGAAAGTCGGGATCGGCTCACGAATGGCGATGCAGTGCGCCGTCCACTTGCCGTAACGCACGGCTCACCGTACGCTAGTCGCTAGCTTACGTTTCCTAATCCCCAACCAACACCCTTTTTTTTAACCGGTGTCTCCTCGCACGTGTGCGCAGGGCCACGGGAATCCAAATTATTCCGCAGCCAAACACTAGTGCTGACCCCGTCCGTCTGGGCCTCGTCTCCTGCACGGGTTAGTGCGGTGCTCAACTACCCCGTGCATCGCCTCAAAGACGTGCGCCGACACACGCGCCCGCCTCCACCTCGGGTCCATCGAATAGAGGGCGAAGACTATCCCAAGTCCTTCGCCCCTGGACCCATTCATGGGGGCCGGAAAAGGGCATTGTCAGCCCTTCGTCTGCGCCCGGTGCGGCGTCTGCGGCCGGGTAGGGGAATCGGGATATCTCTCTTCCATTCCGCAGCTTCCTTCTGCGAAATCACGTCATAGCAAAAGGAAACCATCGCGTACCCATCAATTTGGGCGCCAGCGGCCGGAAGTGCGGCCCGAATTTCTATTGGCTGTCGAGCACCAATCCCAGATACTTCATGGTGGACTCGACAGCTATCCGGACCCCGCTGACCACGATATGTGATCCCTGCGCCGGCACACGTCGAGGGCCATGAAACAGCATAGCCTCCGACTTGTTTAGGGCTACAGCACCTGTGACACTGTAGCCCAACCCGCGCCCTCACCTTAGCTTGCGGAACGTACTATAGAAATGTTGAAATTCTATATAAGATGTATTTTTTGAAATATTGTTAATATATAACTTCTACTGTATCACTTAATTAGTAGATGCATGATTTACGCATCTTAGCATATAAAAATATCAAAAATAACAATATCTAGAATATTGCTCAGAGCCTTCACCTATATACTTTCACCTAATAGAACACAACTTCATCAATAAAATAATAGTAGACACCTACGCAAGCTAAGGTAACAGAAAAGGAATTTACTAATAATGTCGGGAGGCTGGCATCTATAGCGCGGATTACCTGAGAAGTTTACTTAAGGGTAGACTTAAGGGTTTTAACGTAGTTCAATAATATTCTCACAAAGCGAGATTTCAAAGAAGACCTCATTTGATTTTACTTTGATAAATATTTTCATAACTCGTAGCAAGACAAAGGCACATCGTAAGTTCTCACACGAAGCATTGCTATTTTTTTAGGCGAATAGGAAGAACGGAGTGTCTCGACACTAAATTCTCTCTGCCTACCCTGTCTTGTGCAGGACATATCGTGAAACATAAAAAATCAGCATATAAATGAGAAAGTGAATGTTTAATGTACCTATATGTAATGTACAAACGAGGGCATATTATATATGCTGCGGACGTCACTGACGCGTAATTAGTAGAAAATGAAGCCGAACTTTGAATTTATATTCCAGTTTAACTTAGTTAATCAACAGAAACTGTACATGTTAAATGTTAGATGATATTGAACATTAAAACTTTATTAATATGGATATATTTCAACAGTAATACCTGCATGAGAGGAGATGCAAAGTTCTTATTCTTACATATGATTAAATGACGTAAATGAAAAATAACATCTTTCACTCGTCATATTTCTAGACTTGTATTGTTTTATTATATAGCGAATACCGTACAGTAGTCGCAAGTGTATAAAATATCGAATGTTATGTTCATGTAACATATGACGAGGGTAGTATAAATTTCGTTATAGTATACTATAAGGAAGAATATGGACGGCAGATATCGAATAGACATCAAGGACTCGTTGAGTATACACCTCAAGGACTCGAGACGTGGTGAAGCGAAATTGGTATTTCCAAGTAAGTGGAATCATATTTACCACTAATTTAATATTTATGATATTGTGTGACCAATATGTAATTGTATCAGGTGTAAATGAACAGCAGTGGTTGCGGCCTTGTAAGTCAGTTACAGATTACTACTAGAATAAGTGAGGATCAGGGTGGCTTTAGTGGAGGTTGGGAGC
Source organism: Dione juno (assembly GCA_037127375.1). Classification (NCBI taxonomy): domain Eukaryota; kingdom Metazoa; phylum Arthropoda; class Insecta; order Lepidoptera; family Nymphalidae; genus Dione; species Dione juno. The sequence continues at coordinate 2,259,346 of JAXRJS010000083.1, read as the reverse complement.
CACTATCGGGGGAATAGCCCTCGTACATTCAGTGTAAAAACTGTTCAGACGTACAGATGTGTTAGCAGTTACCATGTCACTCAGTTACCCAGTGTATCTATTTATTGATATATCATATTTATTATTATATTCTTTTAATACCAGAAGAAAGGAGTATTTGGTGATAATATATGAAAGTCGACCGTCTCATATACACTACGATGGCCTAAGAATTTTTGAGGTGATAAATTGTTTAAATACTTTTATGAAATGACAAACGTATATATGTTTATTTTTGTACGTGGTTATGTAACATTTTTCTTTAACATTAAGATAGATATTTGATATTAGCAAGCATTTATTAATTGTTCACTATATTCAATTACTATTTTTTAATACTATCGATTTAAAGGTTGCTGTACATTAATCATAAAATTGTCATATCGAGTACATATATCTATTGTTGGTATTATTAAATACATAAGCTGGTCAACATTCTAATCTACATAGACGGAACACACCGGATCACAGTACGGGTCGTACTGTCATTTTAATAAACCAATAATCCCGAATTGAACATATTTCAAAATACAAAATTCCTTGACATACAATATTATTTAAACTTCCAAAGCACTTGGTTATTAAATCAAAACGTCGAATCGCTTCAGTGAACAATCCATCGGTGCAATTCTATTTAGCACCCGAGTCCCCCTTGAGGGCGCAATCAAGTCGGGTCCGGAAAGGTTCAAATTCGAAGGGATCGACAGACAGGACTACAGCTAAGTAATATACATAGATATGGCGAAATTGTTGATATCAGTTGCTATTTACTTTTGTAACTACAACATTATTTATTGGAAAAATAAAGATTTGTTTTTCTTAAATATCGCGTCCAAGAGCACAAAGACAAAGCTAGATACTTTCCAAATGCACCACAATGTCATCCACCATCCTCATTTTAGTCTCTATGGCACTACTAAAAGCGTATTAAAGCAGCAAGCTTGTCTGTAAGTCTGACTGAGCAAAATATAAGTAGCGTCTTGTGTCTACATGCAAACGGTCAACTTAGAAAAGATTTAAAATCTATATATACCCACAATGTAGATTTCGAAATAATAAGATTTCAAGATGTTTTTTACTAAAAGTTACTGTTTGACTTAAGACATTTCCCATGGTGACGCAGTACGGCAGCACCTGAAAATGGTTATGAGATGGATCACCACATGGATGATGTATAAGACAAAATAAAGTTTAAAGAAAGTTAAGTTCAGCCAGTCAATACAGCAATGCGAGTGGAAAACAGAGAACGGAGAGTCTGAACACTAGGTTCAACACACCCTATTTTGCATATAAAAAACTATTGATCATCAGTTTTTAATAATTTTAATATTATCTAGATGATCAGCAAAGTTTTCTATTACATCAATATCAATATTAATAAAAATCTTATGCATATGTAAAATGCGACTTTTGTGAATGACTGTATCCGTCTGCTTTCTAGTAAATTTTAAAATAAACTTTATATAAGATGTGAAGGTTTTAAGCCAAAGATGCTATACAAAATACGTGATGTCACGTCCTTTAGGTAGGGGACGCTTGAGAAGAAGTGTTGTATGATGCATGTCATGATCGTTTTCTTTATACGTGACTACTTGCCCTGAGAGGGAAGATGTAACGAAATTTTAAGGCTAAATACACTTGCACTGTTGCGTCTACATACGTGTATGTCTAAATAAAAATAGCTGACTAGTCTGACTTACATCACATTGTGTAAGCCACGGGCAACATATTTCGCACTGTACTGTTGTTAAGTTAAAAGCTCTGTTCGATTTTAATCTCAGATATTTCTAGTTTGAATTGAAAACTGGCTATATTATATACTTCGGGTACTTAGACTGTATCATATTATATATCTACACAGTTCTTAGTTTTTTCCATTTAACAACGGGGGTAAACTTTCAGGAAAACGTTACTGATGATCTTAAGTGTTTTTTCAAAACTATTTTTTACCTTTTACAATAGAATTATTAATTATTAAGTAAAATATTATAATTATTTAAATATTTTATAAAGATATTGTGGATTTCTAATAAATATGCGACAAGGTAGGTAACATTAATTGAAATCGAACTTTTTTAAATTTAGCATTTAAAATATATTTTATTATTATTAGATATTTACCAATTGAACCCTAAGTCAAAAATGTCTCCAATCTATACGGCCCTATAAACCACAAACATTAATAGCTAGCAGTTGTATAATAGAAACACATAAGCCAAGCCGCAAGCGAAAGCTAATTTTATAATAAAATTGGTTGTTTTACAAAGAAATTTTTTATCGGCATTCTGTGCCCTGTGGGTACAATCAAGGCGGTCAGGAAACGCCCCTGAGCGGGACACCAATCATGAGCGTTTGAAACAAAGTTATTTCGGAATTGTTCTGATGTATGGAATAAGTGATACAATGGCAGATTTGCAATTCAAAATATCTATTATAATATCAGGCTAGTACGAATTCTTAATTTAGCAGAAGACAATCCGTTTCCTGCGTCAACCAAACGCACTACTGAGCTACTAGTGAGTACTACCGAGCCACAGAAATGACCGAAATTTCTGAAATTACGGCTTGAACTAAACATGATTGACGTAACACTCACGTCTACACGAATATTCTACTCATCTAGTTGCCCAACTGTGGTTATTTTTACAAAGTAATAGGTAGAAAGGATTTGTCTTTTTTGTAATTTTCCTCGTAATGAAATAAGATAAAAGTTATTGAACTAATTTTAATTAAATATTATTTGATGTACATACCTAGCGAAATATGTATATTGTATGCTTATAATTATTTTAATTAATCCCTTCCAGGAAAAAGCTGTACTTTTCCCTGGGAGGGGGATAGCTTTTAAGTGTAATAGACAATAGTTAATTTAAAAAAAAAACGGTTAATGGTTAAATTATTCATCATTCATATTATCAAAATATCACAAATGATGACATCTATTATATGATTTTTGATGAATAGCGACATATTTAAATAAAAATAATAAGGTATGTTTTAACAGACCAAATAATTTTCAATTTATATTTAAGTTGAAACCCAATTTGTATTTTGGCTCATAAAGCAACTGATTCCAATATAACTTTTCATACAAACAACCTCAAATACAGTTATTTACAAACATATTTGGTATCACGTAGTAAATAAAACAATAACCTCCTTGTAAGCATCTGCTTAGCATCACTCACATAAAAGGCACGTCAAGACGCGTTACAACTGTGAAAACCATTTGAACGCTACATTTAACGTTTAAAATTATTTGTATTCGTAACTGCACAATGAGAACAATTAAAACTTGCAGAGTAGTTTTAGCCATTTCTAAATACTTTTGTTAAATTCAATTTTGGAACTGGGCAGTAGTTTCTACTATTTGAGTTTTAAGGTTGATGATAAAGTACTATCCATGTAACACAATGTCAAATTATCTAACAAATTATATGTACATAAATAATATTTGAAAATATAATTTAATAGTTGTGTTTCTATGTCTCAGAGTGAAGAGTGTCTTGGCACTAAGTACTCTCAACAAGATTGCTTTCCGCCAAGAGATTTAAACTTCCAAATATGTCCAATAGTTTACGTTGTCATATGTATAATTCAAACTAAAATATCACGCTACCGTTGACTTAAGGGCCCTTCCACGTATTACTTCACAATATAAGAAATACGTTCTGTTTTATTGCACGCTCCAATATTGTGCAATATCGCTGATCGCTTCCTGAGGTATTTTCCTTGAAACATATTAACTACAAAGTAAACAAATAATGAACCATTCAACATAAAATCCATCCAAGAGGCAAAGTTTCTATAACTGAAAGTATCATATAAAAACATACAATTAGCAGATCTGACCATACAACTATAATAGAAATAAGAAGAATAGCCGTCTCGAGATAACCGTTCGGAAAATTGTGCAAATTCCCAGCTTTGGCGGTAATCCTCGATAAGATTGATCGCGGTCAAAGTTCCGGCAATACTGCATTAAGCACCCGCAAAAGAATTAATTTTCTGCTAAATGGCACCAGGAAAATATATAGATGATTAAAAAAATATTATTACTTTTCTTATGTAATTTAAATAAAATATAATTACTATATTTTAAGACGTTATTAACACGTGAAGTTGAATTTATATTTAAATATAAAGAATAAAAAGTCAAACTTAGCACAGAGAGTTTCATCACTAAATTAATTATGTACAGAGACAGCTAGAGACGGAGAATAAAGTGACTAGATATTTTTTAATTTATCCTAACAAATCATACTACACTATTTTCTTATATAAATATCCTTTACCTGACAATATAATTTGAAATCTAAAATCTTATCAAATCAACTGTAGCAGGTCTCGGAGACAACGTCGAATCGCTCTCAATCTACCGTATTAATATTGATGGATGGTGGTACGCGACACGAATAATTCATTTACGATATGATCATGGCCTTTTTACTTTTAATTCGACATGCCCTCGAGTTATTCCTGTGCACAATGTATATTCCAAAATTATTCTTGATAAATGATTTTTCTTTTCGTATTTTAGAGAATTTTGGCATTAACAGCAGCATCTCATCGTAACATGATCTTGTCAGGCCATCATGGCACAATAGTATAGCGTCTGACTATATTAACATTGAATTGATTAATGACCCTCGATCCGCTATAGTTACATATATAATTACTAAGAAAGTCGACAAGTTTGTTAAAAAATTTTAACTTAAATATAAAAATACTTCATATATTTTATATTAGCATCATGGAACCAAATAGGAGTATTTCAAAGATTTTTATATTTATTTTCTATGTTTTCTTTTCCTTATGTACAAAGAAAAAAATACCTTTCTTTGTGATAATGCGGGAAATATCCTACGCATAAAACTATTCTTTACCTTTATTTCATTTTCAATTCTTTCTAAGGGAAAGCATTTTCAAGTTACTGTGCAAAAATATATCTTTTAGTATTTTAAATAGAATGAACGTAAAGTTAATTCAAATAAAATAATTCCATTTTTAAGGGAATACCTAGTCACAACATTAAAAATCCATCATTCCTTTTTTTACTCTTTCTCTATTTAGAATTAAAAAAGAGCCTTCTCAATTCCGTCATCAAAGCGTGAAACTCTAAGAGACAAAACCCCAGCTTTATACGTGTACTATAAACTGGAAAATTCATTGAAATTGTCGAAATAAAACAGAATTGACTGGTCTTTTTCCTAAAAATAAAAATAAGTCCCATACACACGAGATCGCCGAGATCAATGTCTAGAGTAATCCCATATTGTGCGAGTGTCGTGCCGCCATGTTAATATTGATGGATGGCTTTACGCCACACTGAATTATTTATTAAAGATTTCGACCTGACCTTTTTGTATGTTTTATTTACGGGATTGTGTGAACACAAGGCCACAAGGTTGGGTAGACCACCCGTAACCATAGACTTCTGCTGTAAAGTGTTCGAGACATAGACTTTAGTAACATAGATACATCTTAGCACAGTTAGAAAATACCTGAGGTTATATATAAAAAAACTTTAATCTTCTAATTTCGTTAAAATGCGTGTTTCATCTCGCCGCCCAATAAGCTATCTTAAAAAATAGGGGAAAGAGAAATACTCAGTGCCTTATATTGTATTTGTATGGGTTGCCTGGAGCAGATCACTTTTAGTAATAAGATACATTTTAAATTTACAAATGCTTTGTACAGTGTATATGTTTTTTTAAGTGTGCAATAAAGACTTTTATGTCATGTTATGTTCTTAACCCTCTGCCTTTACCGCGAACTCTTAAGCATATTAGAAATCTAATTATAAAGAAGAAAAAAACATATAGTGATTCATCACTTCACTTCACTAGATATATCTTCTCTATGACAAAAAAAATAGCCATATACAATTAATTATATTACATAGCATCATCCACGCTGTAACTCGTCGACAACTCCCAAGAAGTCGTGTAACGCAAGTGGCTTACAAACTGCGCGTATTAACTAACCATTGGGGATTGGCATAAGTAATATTTATCTCCAAAGAATATATATATATATATATATATATATATATATATATATATATATATATATATATATATATATATATATATATATATATATATATATATATATATATATATATATATATATATATATATATATATATATATATATATATATATATTTATATAGATATATAAAGATACAAAGAATATATACATAGGTATTATAAAAATAAATAACATGAACGCATATCTGTCTAATCAACATTTACAAATTTGATCAGACCTTCTGGTCCCAAAAACAAAGTCATTACTGAAATCTTCACTTACAATATGCAATTAATCCTGCAACTTGATTGAAGAACTAACCTGAAACAAAATAAAAAATTAAATGACTACCAATATTAATAAATCGATAATTATATTTTATTTTTTTTAATAATATTTTTTATATTGAGATTATTCCAAGAAAAGATAAATATTTCTTAATCAAGACTCAAAATGGTAAAATGCTTTAATGTAGGTAAGGTATTTTAAAAAACTTCTTATCGTTAAATATCCGTCCGGACTACCTACATGTGTAATCTATATATATAAAATGTGAAATAATTTTACCAAAAATTATGTAAAACCAAATGGGTCACAACAAACCTCTTAATAGAATTGTAAGATCTTTGTAATAATTAGGCACAAATAACTAAAACCAGCTTATAAGTAGGTACTAGATATTTTATTTTGTATTGTAATATTGTCATTATTAGTTATACTACTAAAAATGCAGGTTGGATGTTGCTTTTAATGAACAGGTCATCTTTTAGTATAAATTTGTTTATATATTTTATATTAAAATTAAGGTATAAATATAAGTTCCGTTAACAACTTATGTAATAAATATAAATAAATAAATCAATAAATTGCACAGATACAGAAACCACATAAAGATTTACTATTGAAATCTACTCGTGGAGTGGAGTGCATCATTATTTCTTCATCGGCCGTGGTCGTTATCGCTCGGGAAATCGGTAGCATAATTATTACTAAATAAAGAAATAAATTCATTTCAATCGATATTATAATAGTTTAATATTTTGTATTTCGTAAAATATTTTCTAATTTGTTACGATTGTGCGAATAAGTCTTCCAAAGAAATATTCTTTGGAAATATAAACCTTAAACAATAAGTTAATTGAATATTGCGAAACACACTGCAAAATTTTCCTGCTCTGTCAAGAAAAAAGTTGCATACAGTTTTGCCAGTTAATTTCTTGATTCTAGGTTATTCTAGGAAGGCAGGAAGGTCATGAAGATCTTCCCGCAAGTCATCGAGGCTGCGGGCGCCCTGGAAGATACCCAGGGGCTCCCCGAAGGCGATAGTGGCCCACGTTAGGTGGGCCTTCCACCGAGGTGCTGTAGTGGCATGCGCAAGCGATCCTGCAGCATCTCATATAGGTGGAGAGGGTTTCCGCTAGGTTTTAGTGGGTAGTGTCGGGTTCGATGAGTCCCACAGTACCATTCCTCTGTAGGACACAAGTGTCCTACTCAGGGATGGTCTGTGTAAAAGCATTTCCCAGCGAAAAAAAAAAAAAAATGCCTACCCTCCTACAAGGTATGCAGGATATAGAGTGATGATACATACATAAAAATACATAAAAATATTTGTAATTTACTTAATGCCATTTCGCTCATTAAAATATATTCAGTATGCTGGGTAGTGGTATCTCTACATTTAAGAAGGAGGTGCTTGATGCTCACAATCATCGCATATTGACGTGGCAATCCGATTTAACAAATGTATTTATATTTTGGTTACGCTTCACTTTTGGGCACTTTCATTAAGTCGTGTATAATATAACAAATATTTCATGTTTTACCAAATCAATATAATGACAAAATATAAGCAATTTCCATACCAATGAACGTGAAGGAATGCTGTGTTATATCGGTAGTAATTAATTTATAGGCCACTTTGAGAATCCGTACCCATTATTTTACATATGTACATATAAGGACAATCGAGATCTAGCTTGGAAGTGTTTGTTTGTACCTATATGCCATTGCATATATGTAGGTACAAACAAATCAAACCCAGAACCATTTCTGGGTTTGATTCCCACTAGTTTATATATTTTCGTTTCAATATATACATTAGGCCAAAATTATTGTTCTTTCTTCTTTCTTCTTTGAATCCCTCCCACAAGCTTCTGTATTATTTTTAAAGTACCAAACTACAACTATTTTTTTACTCACATCTAATACTGTTAATGTATTTGGTGGACTAAAAATCGAGCCCATACCTCAAAATCAACAAAATAACGAATTATTCCTCTATAGAAATCTCAAGGGCACATGTCAAACATTTTTCAATATTAGTTAGTTTAGGCAAAATCGCTCCTAATGGAGTCCAAATATTACTAGATAAGAGTTCTAAGATAAAATGACATTGCATTCTTTCCTAAAGCTTTTAGAACAGCCATATGGTAACTATCCGAGTATTTTGATGGGTTATTTATCACACTGACAAGGGTACGACGATAGAGTAAAAACGGATATTGGCTATAACTTTATCCTTTCCTTACAAGAAGTTGTAACAGTTAAGAAAATAATACAACTTTAAGGTATGAAAACTAATTTATATTTCACGAATCTTGGCTAGTTTAATATAAAGCCATTCATATTAAGTAAGTTCAAGTGGTGGATATATTTCATTTTCTTTTTAAAGTGAACGTGTCTGCTGAAAAAGAAGCATACTCAATAAAAGTACTAAGCTCATTTGTAAGGTAAGTTATTAAAAATATATCAGTACTAATTTATATAATAAATTGATCGAATGCAATAGGCAACATACGAATACTACATACTACATACGTTATATACGAGTATGTATTATGATAAATAAAAATTAAATAGATTCACGCTTATTCCCTTCCATATACTTATAGAAAGATACACAAGCCTAGTGTTGAGACACTCCGTTCCCCACTTGCTACGCTAGATAGACGAATTAATAGATTGAATTTAAGAATTAAACCGCGTTTGAATTTAATAAATCAAATTTAGAATAATGTAGCAATAATGTAGAATTTCTGCGGGATTTGTTTTGTATAGGTACACATATGACATACTTACAATTACATATTTTATATGACACAAATAAATAAAAATATTATTATACATTTATAGTCAATAAAGTTCATGAATCAAGGTAATATAAAGCAAAGCACTCACACAATGCTACAAATTCTTACAATAACCGGTTAGGCAAAGCGCGTCTGCTGGGAATAAGGTACGGTACATAGTAGGATGATGATAAAATATTTAAGACTGTCTTTGAATGTATAAAGTAAAAAAATATGTAAACTATAACTGTAACTGTAATGTAAAGGATCTTACAAGATATCTTGAAAATATCTATTGTCATTCGTTTATTTAGTGTATGTTATAAATAATCCTAAATAACAACTTATAACTTAACAGTTGTTTAAATTTTGCAAATACAATATTAAATTGAAAAATATTTCAATATCAATATTTCATCATATATTCGTGTCATATTGCGCAGGCTAAGTAGAGCGGACCTAGTGTTAACATTCTGTCCGTTCTTTTATGCCTTATAATGGACGTTTTAATTTACGAGGTAATAATTCTGTCCCTCATATAATAATCAACGCGCAACTATCGCATTTATAGTCAGACGTCGGACCACGAAGATCTATATCTCAGTTTTTACTTCTCCGTACGATTATTGGATAGTAAAGTAAACAGTATTATAACTAAATACCGCCATCGTCTCCAAAGCAAACCTCACCCGAACAGAGGCGGTGTCACTGACACGGCGCCTGCGCAGCTTTAGATACTTACGTTTCCTTTGCTTAAAATGTTACTTGAGAATATTTAAACAAATTTCTTATATACTTCATACGTTAGGAAAATGTATACAAACGTTAACAATGTTTAGAATTGTTTATATATATATGTATAAAATATATATTAAATAAATAAAATATAAAATTCAGTACTGGGTGCTTTCTTATCTCTTTCATAATTAAATATAAAACCTACAAAAAAAATCTGGGCATATAGTCTATATTATATAGTAATCTTACTCATCATTTTGCTATCACTATTACTATTTAATATCAATATTACATTATTACCTAAATTTAAAGATCCGCTTGAATATATTTTACAGATATTCCATATTAATTACTTACTTTATTAAACACAATAGTAATATTAAATATCGAGGCGTACATATTAAAAATAAGTTCTCCAACTGCGTTACAACGACATGCCAGAGAAGCTCTAACCCAATTTAAGTTAGTTAACTTTAACCGGTTTCCAAACAAGTAAAGAACGCAAGCACCTAGACGTGCCTACAATCTACATAAAATAAAACTAATCATAATCTTGCTATTGGAATACCGCGTAGTGCGCCTCGAGCATCACACAAATGATAAAACGGTATCCATAACTAACTCGTGCAATGCCTGGGTTAGATTTAGCCGCAATGATTTTTAGGGTTACGCTCTCATAATTTCAAAAGGAACCTATATAGTAAATTCATCGCCTGTACTTCTATGTGGTTACACATACTAAAATTTCATTTTCTTAAGTTGTATAGCTACTTTTTGTTAACCACAAGTCATTGTATATAGTATAATAATAATCTTGTAATTGTACTTCTTGGAAATTTGATGGAATTAACTATCACTGTGAAATGCTCTCATTTAATCCTGTATAATTAAAAAAATGTAGATACAAACGCATAAATTGCCTTGAAAAATCTACAACACAAAATACAACACACGGCCAATTTCCCATAACTTACCAAGGGAAGATAAATAAGCATGTTATCTGTACCGCTATTCCACCATAAGTTCAAGCCTTGCAGGCACTGATTATCTTAGCGGGATCTCGGGTTCCGTACAGTATTGGCAGATGCCTTTTATTGTTAAGTGAAATTTATTTTGTGGTTGAATCTAGTCCAGGAAGTGCACGATTTAGTTACCGTTCTATCATTTAGAGGATAGCTGAGGCTTTAAATCCATTAGAACAGATATATTTAGGTTACCGCTTTAGAATTAATATGAAATATACCAGAGGTATTGCATGAATTCATTTACGAGGCAAAGGTATACAGAGAGCTTAGCATAGTTTGATATATCTGTTATCAAGTCGATTGAAATGGTTAAGCAACATTTACTCCAGTTGTAAGTCGATGGGTAAATAGATAACCTCCTCCGGGGGCCCACTGTTCTAGACAATCTAACATCAAAGATAGTCGTTGCAAGCATTTAGGAACTTATATAGTACTGAGAAATGATTATACCAATGTGATAAGAAGATATTCAACAAATACCTGTAGAGCAAAATACACGATGCGGAAGAATCATTTTATAATTTAACCATAGTTATTAGAAATTCAGCTTTGTATATCAAAGACAATATAAAAAAAATTGTCAACATTTTCCTTTATTATTTTTAGTCATTACGTAAATGTTTCCGAGTGTCTTTTCTCCTGGTTGTACAATTCATAATAATCTAGAGAATATGCAATTTAAATAATTCGAAATAAACTAACCGAGTGAGAGACTGACAGACAGACAGACTGAATACCCATAACATCACAGGGACATGAGGTTCCATGTGATTTTATATTATGTTATCATTTTACTTTTTCTTTTTTTCGCAAATCTTAAAACTGGAATAGCAAGATAATTTTTTATTTCATTATGTTTTAAATATTTTTTTCTAAATAATAGACTTTTAAAAACATTTTTTTTTTAAATTAAAGTTTATTTAAAATTTCACGTCATTACATAATTTATTACATATAAAGCTTAAAGAAGCTAAAGTTATTAAATTCACATATTTATTTACACAGATAAAGCAAGAAAGTTAAATAACAGCCTTAGATAAAAACAATTTAAGTTATAATATTTTTACGAAATTTATAAACCTTTTTAACATAGCGGGGTTTTAAGCTGCGCCTCTTGGGAACTGTCCTTATTGTGTTTAATTAAATCGTTTATTATAGATAACAGCATATGAGACTACTATTAATAAATTAAAATTTAAAAAAAGGTAAGGACAACGACAGAGAAGTTAATTTTAATTTTGCTTCGATCAATGTATCAATTAATCAATCAGTGTAGACTATCAGTGATCAATCAACGATAAAAATATCTCATGATCTTCATTGCTTAGAGAAGAAAAAATCATTTATTACAAAAAAAAACCTATCTAACATGTAATGAGCCTGTTTTATTATTGCTATGTAAGATTTTATTTTCTTAACAAAATATATATAAAAATTTTGCACTAGTTTCCATCTGTCCACCCTGCTAAAACCATCTACGGGATAAAACGTGAAGCTATTTATATAATTATTTATATAATTTACTTCAATATTAACTGTCTCACTTATAAATTAGCACTTTCCTAATCACTTCAGGTATCAGACTTTAACTTCAAAATAATTAAACTAATTAATTATAATTAAAAGCTAGCCTTTGTGACGTATTATTATTTTCATTTTAAACTCGTTAAATAATTCTAGTAGAGTTTCCTTTGATAATTGTTTTTATCAGACCAAAGCTTAGTAAATACATTTATTAAAATGCATTATTGGTTTTTGAGGATTAGTTCGTGAGAGTTATTTATCCTATGCACGTATATCCTACGTATACAAGTACGTGACGTACCACTATTTTTTATCTCCTATACGAATATTATGTAGCACCACTAGTGAGTGACTAGCTAAGTGATCTAAAATAAATCACTATTTAATACATAAACCAAGAGCCTAAATCCTATTTGTTTTTGAAGTCTCAAACATTACGGCAAGTAACCCGCGCATACCAAATCACGTATTGTTATCTTATCACTTGTCAGGGACTGACAGCTTCAAACGATCCAAATTTATTATTTACGACAAATTCCTTTCAACGAATCTAAACCTAATACTCTGTGGGTATAGAGGCTATTGAATATTTCTAACTCGGAGATGCTTATTGAAAATGATCAAAGGAGATTCACTTTAGAAACTAACGATGTATCTTATTTGTATGAAAATAAGCTCGAAAATATTTAAGATTTGGTTTTACGAACAAAATTATAAGATTGTATATCTATTATTGATATAATTACAAAGTTGAAATGTGTCACGGGGAATTGTTAGTCGATTTTATTATGAACAGGTCACATACTTTTGTGGGCATTGAAGTCCAGTTAACTGTGTTCATTATATTTAAATTACAGAGCAAATGGATATCAAAAATAAAGAGCACCAATTTGGAGTCAAAGCTAAAAAATATGGTAATAACAAAAAAAATACGAAGGTTATGTATGTATATTCTGGGCATAAGTATAAATAATACTCTAGCTCATTAGATTAGAACAAACTATTCATAATTTGTAAAAGTATGGTTTCCGTTATTTCATCCGTAGTAGTATTCAAATATTTTTCTTAAATGTGCCTATAAGAGTGCCATTAACAATTTTCTCATTTGACCACAACACAAAAGGGACTGGGCAGGTCAACGATGCGAAAATATTTTCTTAGTATTGTAGCAGTCACGATTAAGCACTATATTATTGATTAACACATCATATAATAACAATTTACACATTTTTTAAATGTATAATAGAGATAAGCAGTGTTTCATTAGATATTTCTATAAAGTATATTATCTCTTAAAGTATATACTCTTCTGTATAAAGTTAATAAAAAATTAACTAAAATACCTTTAATATATATATATATATATATATATATATATATATATATATATATATATATATATATATATAATATATATATATATATATATATATATATATATATATATATATATATATATATATATTCACCTTTATTTTAACTTTGCTGAAACAAAAATGGAATTTAAGTTCAGAAAGATATCTAGCTAAAACAAAGTTTATTTTAAATATAATAAAATTCAGGGAATAACAACTTTATAGCGAGAGTAAGAGCATTTTACTATTTTGTATTCAGTTTTATTCTGTCGAAATATCTCTGTATATTCTCAACGTGAAGTATTATTGTTAGATGAAGATGTAGTTTAAGCTGTAAGACATACGTTTATTATAAGTGCTCGAACGTATTTTTTTTACTTAAATGCTGTAAATGTATCAAAATGGCTTAATAGACAATTTTTATCCCATAAAAGAAATGGACTGCTTGGAACTCTTATCTATCTTTGTTGTTGATAACAAATTCTTAGAATAAAGAAAACTTATAAATTTTATTAAATTGATATGAATCATATATAAAATTGATATGAATATAAAATGATTAGGGAGTATTATAATAAATTCTTCATTAAGTTATAGCTTCACAAGCACTTTTAAATCATTAATGAAGTCAGTTCTTGAAGAAGTTACAGTAACAACACCACAACAAAATTTATCTCCAACCAATCAAAGAAAACAATTACCACATTAATATTAATAATCATAATACCCAAATAATATATGGCTAACTCATAAAACTATACAGTATAGTAATAAACAGCAAACGCTTATAAAGTTCCGCATAAATTCCCAGATGCGTACCGGTGTAATGGGAGGAGAGGATTATTTATCGCGCGGGCGTGGGGATCGGGTGCGGCTATGGAAGGTAGAGCAAGCGATTATAGGTTATGAGTTTTAAAATAATTTGAAAATAGGCGTATGCTCGCGACTTTACACGCTCGGATTACTGTAACATATTAAAAGTATGTTTTATGCATGTGTATATTTATGAAATGTATATTGAGATTTCCTTAGGAGACGGTAAAGTTAGTTAGTATCTATTACTTCATATCTAGAATATTATATTTTGCTTATACTTAAAACAAAAGCTCAACTATTTTATGTTGTCTGTATTTAATTTAAAAAACTAAAACAACAATTTTGACAATTGCGTTTCGCCTCTCACTAAGGCAACACCACTAAATAGCTTTTAGCGAGCTGTACTAAGAGCGTTGTAATGACGATATTGACGCGCATTAATTATTTTGTACGAGAGCAACACAGAGTTGACCGCCGTAACCTATGGTGTACCTTACACGATTCGTCTGAGCTATAAAGTATGGTGGTTATGCTATGGGAAGATAACATAATGATTATAAGAACTT
Organism: Dione juno; assembly: GCA_037127375.1. Taxonomy (NCBI): domain Eukaryota; kingdom Metazoa; phylum Arthropoda; class Insecta; order Lepidoptera; family Nymphalidae; genus Dione; species Dione juno. The sequence goes on along the minus strand of JAXRJS010000083.1, from coordinate 2,244,180 downwards.
TATTTAAGACATTCACTTAACTTTACTTAATCTTATATTTCTCTTTATATTTACTTATTTTTACTAGATATTTTATTAAAAATCAATTTGAAAAGATACCTACTTTAGGACTAGATAAATCTGTTGTATGTACAAACGTTATTATCCAGAAATTCAAATTCCTAGTTATATGTATAGACATTACAGAGGTGGGTATACAATGCATTTTTTTTAAATATTCATAATAATACATTTTTAAACCTAAGTGATCTTTCAAAAATGTCAATTTCTCGACTATTTAAATAAGGGAGTAATGTACATATATTTAATCATCAAAATTATCCATATATATTCCAGATATAATAACTAACAATCTTAGAAATAAGTAAAGCTATACAAAATATCATATGATTCTTACAAAAATGACGTTTAACAACGAAGCCAGCAGAAATTGTCTGATATAAACAAATTTCCTTATTCCAAATTACATTTTGTATATTGTGGGTACGAAATAACTGTGTCGCAGGATTGAGAAGAATCTAAACACAATAATATGAGAATATGTTTATAATAAAATATTATACTTGTTACATTGTTAGCAAGAACATATCGTTCTATTATTATAATATTTATATATATATGTTTATTTATATGTTTTTTCTATTATTATAATAATATACATTTATATTATTATAATAATAGATAAAAAAAACAAAAGTAACATTTATTACTACTGTTTCTCTTTTGTTAATATTTGTAAGGATTTTAGTAAAGCATTATTTATAGGTATATTTAATAGACAGTCGATATGATAGCTAAATATTGTTACTTTAATTTTCTAATTCGTGCTTTGATTTACTTTTTGCGTGAGAATCGAACCTACAAACATACCTGTACATACATGTATACAAGTTAACAATACTCATAAATGAACATGTAAAAATGGTGAAATTTACTTATAATAAAACAAATAAATGACTTCATGTTGTATCTCGCATATAGCAGGCTAGTATACTGGGTAGGCAGATGGAACCTAGCGATACGAGACGCGGTTCTCTACTATTCGCAAAATTTTTCAGTCATTGTGTGTGGAGTGGGAATCAAACCCACAAAGAATCGCTTAAAATCACGACGTTGTGCCGCTGTGCCACTGAGGCCTTGATCCAGTAATAGGTGTCCCAAATTTAATAACACATAACAAGGTCGTCTACGAGAGTAATATGTGAGAAATATTAAGTTTACATTACAATATATAACAACAATATACAATATACATAAATACATACAAACATACTCGTACACCTGTAGGTATAAACCGAATATTAAATTGAATATAAGATTCATATCAAAACAGAACTCGTATGGTTTCGTTATCTTATTATGTTAAGCGGGATGGGAGTATTCCACGGTATTGTGTATCGAATGTCGATAATCTATTGTTACTGGAAGTATAAATATAGGGAATTGATTTTCGCTTTCCTCTAATGAACCCTTAATTCTGCAAAAATTTAGATTTGCAAATATAAAAACAAAATAGTGTAAGTACTATATGTAAATAATAAGAACTAATAGTACCTACATATATACCTGGTGTTTATTTTTGTCAACAAAATAACTCTTTTTAACAGATTCTAAGCGAACAGATACATTTATTACATTACACCCAAACACGACGACATATATTATATATTTCTTAAGACATTATCAGTTCATTTGTTTTTTACTATGGAATAAATAAAAATAGAAATAGTCTCGTTGTTTTATCAATCTATTCCAGTTACTCGTTGAATATAATCTAACCTAAACAATGTTTAATTTCTAGATTTATGTGGAAATCCATACCTATAATTTTCTCGTAAAAAAACAATAAGCCCCAAAATAGATCTTATCAATTTTATGAAGTGCAAATTGTAATAATCAAAGAAAAAGTGAACTTCTCATTTTATTACTGATAGCCTCTTTTATTAGCCATCAATATCGTTTTATGTATATTAATATTGTAAAGAGGTTTTTTTATGTATTTAATAGCTAGATAGATGTTTTTATAGTATTTTGTGCGTTGTCAACGCGTTTTGACTGTCAACGCAATGGTTATCAATCAAGACTCAAGAGAGATAATTTGTATTACTTCGCTCTGGTAACCCATGGCGCGGCGTTATACTCCTTCAATCAACTGTAAGTGGAGAACGGAATGTCTTAACCTAAAGACATTTCGTTAACAGACAGAAATTGCATAAATGTTTATGTTTATTAATATGTGTTTTACTTTATAAGATTTTGTAAATTCGACGGTGAAAATGTGTAATGAGAATTTTTCGTGGTTTGCTTTAAAAAAATGTAATTAATAGAAATAATAATCCATAATCCAAACTCTACACAGTTTATTTACGACAATATATTATACAAATATTCCCATATAAAAAGATGCTTTTACAGGATATCAAAAACTATATTGTTTTGTATAAATCCCAACACTAGTGCGATATTGGTTTCATAAACTAATAAAATTCTATTGCAAGAGTTCATATTAGTCGGAGGACGAGGAAATGTACATATAAATAAATACAACTCAAGTTATCGTAATATTGGCCACCTTTCAGGTACCTATTACATTACGAAATTGTTCCGAACAAATACGATTGACTGAATAACAATATAATTTACCACAACTAAAAATGAATGATGAATTTCCCAGTAAAATATAATTTATACTATAATAAAATAAATATGGCCTTTTTTTCAGTTTCACGCTGTGTCACGTTATAACATAGAGAAGCTAGTATCAAGTTCTTCTAATTTTCATTTTTCGCTGGGATATGAGACACCACGAGTTGAGTGGCGAAATTCGACGTCACATATTCGTCTGTGCTAAAGCGGAGAAATGAAACTAAATTTCCCATTTTCACGAGCGTGATGACGAACCCATACTTGTAGTGTTGACAGTCAGGCCCTATTCTACTCAGCCACGATGCCCTCGACGGATTATTATTTTTTTTGCTATAGTATAAGATAATATCAAGGATACCTAGGAACAGTTTATTGATTACTTCATTAGTAGTGACATTTTGTAACTAAGCACATATTTTGGGTACTCGTATTTATAGGACTATGAAAATACAAAAGCATTTAGCATATTTAAGTCACAATTATATTATTTACCTCATCACAATATAGACACTCGTGCTCGGTCAATTCAACGGTTCGTGCAAAAACTGCAATTAAACCGTCCCACATTGGGCGCCACTTTCCGCCTGAACATTTTATGTAACTTTTATTATAGTTAGCGGCTCTGGGCTAATCTGTTTTTACTATATTGTGAGTTTTAAAACGTGTGCCCGAAAATTAAATAAACTGTTGTCATAACGACTTTGCATTTTTATTTTGTAATGGTTGTAGTTCCTGCTTGTTTTTATTTTTATTTATATCGAGGTACTAAAAATGTACATGAAATTTCACTTTGAAATAAGATTAAGAGTTTGTTATTAGATCATTTACAACCTAAAACATTGGAACGAGTTAAATTGAGTTCAAAAGCTGAATTCTAACGAAGAAAACTTTATAAATAAAACTTTTCTAATAACAATCATAGTTGAAATACATCGTAACCATTGTTTTCACATTTTAATTAAGATTTAAGATTAAAAGCGCTACTGAAATGTTCATTATGTTAGCATGTGTGAGCATTGTGCTTGAAACTTGAGTGTACCCTGCAGTTGGATTTGGAGCTTAAGAAATGAATATATATATATATATATATATATATATATATATATATATATATATATATATATATATATATATATATATATATATATATATATATATATATATATATATATATATATATATATATATATTCTTGATGTCTTACTTATTGTTTTATGATTTTATTCATTGTTGAAGTCTAAATGTCAAAAAGAAAGATTTCAAATCTTCATGAAAAGGTCAGTAAATATTAATTACACAAGTATATTTTTAATTATGCAAGATGATTAAATGATACCTTTATTAGTAATTCAGTAAGATTGAAGTCCACATCCAGTGGGATTAATTAGACAGATCAGTCAAGTCAGTCCCAAATACTAACGCGCCTTAGTTATTTGCTACTATATATATATATATATATATATATATATATATATATATATATATATATATATATATATATATATATATATATATATATATATATATCATATTTTCAAGTGCACGTATATGCACATACATTTGTACTTTTGTGAAAAAGTGCTAAAAGGAAAACTTATGTATTTTAGGAACCACAAAACATATGAAAATTACTTTTACCACGCTTCCCTTTAATTTTGTGAAGTACACATTATTATATGCATTGTCAAAACAAGGCATTTGACGTTATTTTGATGCAGTTGAGAGTTTATTGACTGAAAGTAATTGTTGTAAACTAATTCCAGTCTGAATTCAAATTCTACTACGATGAATTCTAATTTACATATGAAGGAACAGCCTTAATCTATTATTAAGGCAAGCCAGCGATTTTAAGAAATCGATAGTCTCAAAATGTTTGTGTATAAGAAGAGTGTAGGAAGTTGCTGACTACTTACGCTATCTCTGGCGGTAAACGAAAAATATAGTGACTTCTCCCTAGGATGCCTACCTCGCAAAATGCTATGTATGAGCAATATACGTATAAATATTAAATGTATATATTAATTGGTACATCAATACGCTTATGCGCAAGGAGATAATAAAGGATTATTACATTATGTTACATTCGCTTCCACTGTCAACGTTACAGATGCGCGTGATGAATACTAATTGGATAGACCGGATTTATGAATAAGATGATACAATTTCATACATGATAAAGTAACTGTAATCACAACGGATTGAGAAACGCAGTGACAGTTACTGTGTGTTGCAACATGAAAATATAAATAATTGGAAAGAAATTGTAACAATTCTACAATTTTATTAATAAATACATTTTCAATGTACTATTTTATTCATTCTTAAATTGAAGTTATGTAATAAATGCTTAGACAAAAGGCAGAGTAATATAGCAGCAGAGTATAATTAGAGATTTCAGATATATAGGTAGATTTATCAAATAAAGATTAGTTCGACTGTTGGTGGTTGTTTTTGTCTTCTAGAAAAACTGATATCTAATATCTGATTAAAAATAAAACACAAGGCGACATACACGGAAAAGCATTAATAATTACCTAACTAGTAACATTTCCTTGCCTTTTGAAGCTATTTCAAGTACAGAACGTGAACTTATTGTATAATTAAAGCCTCTTCTTTAATCGCAAATAGTATGAGAGGAGCATCGATAAAAAAGGATAAGGTTTTAAAATCATAATACTTTACTCAATCAAAATTTTATATTCCTGAACCGTTAATACAAAAAAATGCACAAATTAAACACAACATATATATATACATATATATATATATATATATATATATATATATATATATATATATATATATATATATATATATATATATATATATATATATGACACGCTCATAATATGTCCTTTCGTAATTATCGAATGATATCGTCCGTGTTAACAAAGTTACCCGCCCGCCTCAATCAGCACCGCTGGTTAAATTTTAATTTAAATTTCTCAACAGCGCACTGTCATTGATTACTTTTTATATCTGAATAATTTGACCGTGTGATCCATCTGTTCACGGAATTTATAGATTAAGATTGATTTTATCTGATATTTAATGAAATTTATAATATTTTTGATCATATTATCGTAATGTAATTGCAGGGTTCTTTGCAAAACATAGTTGCAAGTTTGAATCGCATTCAGGACAATGTTCATATTTATAATACATGATATTTCTTATTCTGATTAAATTGTGTGGTGTTGGGCTAAATTTATTTCTGCATTCTCCTCCTAGACGTGTTAAGTGAGCAATTGAAACCGAAAGGCGAGAAGGTTTTATTAAATTACTTTCAATCGGCATCGTGACGTAGTTTGACAGGCGCTGACTATAAATTTTTGTTATGATAAAGTACTTCTATACTACTATGAGAAAGTACTTCATTGTACTTTCATTTCCCCATTCTAGAAGACAAAGCGCGGCGATGAGTTATGCCACTCAATATGAGTCTTAACACAAGGTAATTTTAACATTTGTATGTACAAGAACATTTTAATTTAATTAATACAATTAATGCCTAAATTAAGTATAACGAACAACACAGTTTTTCATTATTTTAACATGCCATATAATATTTTTCTTAAACTAAACACGTGTTATGAATTTAAGAAAATATAGCAAATACTATAAGCCTTTGATCAAAATCGCTGTGACATAACCTTTAAAATGATTCAATAGGAAGAAATTATAACCGTGTCGTATTTTTTCAGTATTATTTTTACATCGTTATCTTTTGAGAAAGGTGGATTGGTGTATTTCTTTATAAATTGATTGTTTTAAAATATTTTAATGTACTTTTTTCATGATTTATATTTGAAGGTTGAATTGGCACAGTTAGGTCAAATTTAATTTGGAGGTAGAAAAAGCACAGTACAACATTTTTTATCTTATATTTTTTTTAAATAAATATTAAAGATATAAAAAAATAAATGTGCAAAATTTAAGTAGGTACCTGATTAACGAACGAACGACCATAAGATAGAACCATCTTAATAATTTATTTGAATAAATAAAATGGAATTAACGCTACAATTATCTTTAATCCTTGTTTATCCCACTGGTGGTGTTAGTGTTAAATTAATTAAAGTGTACTTAGAATTGTAGCGTTCGCTCATTAACGTTTGTGTATATACCTACATTTATTATTTGTAATATTTACTGACATATTTTTTTTTTATTTTAATTTTAATTTTATATGTATGTCCGTGCTGCGTAAGTAAGTAAACTAAAAGCTTAGACAGACTTTAGTCAGTCTAAGCTTTGCTAACATCAATGACAGAATATATTTTTAATCGACTTAAAAAAGATGAAGGTATATTTATGTATATTTCACTGATATAAGATTCGAACAAAACCACACTCCATGAAGTCGCTTTTCCACGATTCAAGTGTAACAAACACATGTAAGAAACAGGGTGGTGGGAGCGAGTAAGAGACGACTGATGTTAGTTAAGACTAGTCAATAGTATTTTATGAATAGAATTTGGGATATATGTATATATATCCCAGCAATATGTGAAAGAAGTGGTAATCTATTAATTACGTAGCAATCGTATTTACTGTACCTAAATTATTATTTTAATATATATATTTTTATAACTAAAAAAAGATAACTTCTTTTGCTGTCTTATATTGGAGATAAGTGTACTTATTTCCCTCCAGTAGGTATATGACTATACTTTTTTCTTTATAACAGAATTGCTTCCATATATACTTACTATTTGTATTTCACAAATTTTTGCATCCATTAGAGCAACTTATTACTGTAAAAGTCAGCTCTTTCTATTTAAATGGATACAAACTCTTAGCTTAACAGGTTACAACAAAAGTTACTCAGTGGAAACGTGTTAAGGTGCGTTTAATACGTAGGTCATGAGTTCAAACCAAACACTAGCAATGTTTATTTTGAAAATTATAAATGATTTCCTTCTCGTCCGATAATAAACAACTTGGTGATGCTACTAACAAGTAAAATTAAATACAATAAACATACAAACGAGTTTCTAAGAAACGTTTTTAATTTTATTTTTAATTTTCTTTATGCTCTTTACAGTTACAGCGGTAGACTAGCGGGAGTGCCCTGTCACTCTGACTGACTGAGTGACAGGGCACTCCCTTTTCCGTTTCCGTCTGTTCATAGAATCTCATAACGATAGGGATTTAAACCTCTTTCAATCAGACCAACAAAAAGATAGTCTCTTCTCATTTTGATCATAGCATTTGTCTTAAGAATATATAAAGCATAAAACTTTAATATTAGCATAGAACACTACACGCATTTAAAAAGCTTCTTAAATAGAGGTAATGGGTCGACATTCCCTTCATTATATCTATTTATAGTCATCATCAACATCGTATGCACGGAAATTGCAACGATTAGCAGCACTTAGGTTATTGTTGAAAGTCGAGAATGTTAACTTTGTAGAAATGTCTTAATGTTTTATTTTAAGGAGAAAATGTTATTTCGCATTAATTGCATAGTACACAGAGGTTGAAGATTATACTATCTACATAAATCTCTCTGCTCGTCTGCTTAACGAACTTATAGAATGTATCACTTTTTGGATGTTGAGTAAGATTTAGGGAGGAATATAGTTAAGTCATTATAGTCAAATTATAAATAGCTAGGTAGTTAAATTTATAAAAAAGTTCAAAGCCGGTATATGCGTTGCGAGTGAAATCTATATCTAGGTAGGAATAAACGAGATGAATGTTGATTCGAATTTTAAAAAGTATACTTTAGCTGAAATACGCAACGCCACTTCTAAATACTAAATTCTATAGTCGTCAAGTATGAAGTCTTTGTGAATTGCGTCTATTTATTTTAAGATGCGGGCAACTAAAATTTGTAGGAATGGAAATTACGTGGCACTTACCAAGTATTTAAGATGTTTGTGCTTTGCTAATTTGTTTTGTGCACAGTTGAGTTTACCTATATAATATTCACAGGTACCTATACCTTATCTCATGACAAGCCGGAGAAACAGAAGATGAAAGAGAATATCTTTTTTTAATAGTTATAGCCAAATTATTAATTAGTTATAGTCCAAATAAAATAAGCTTGTTGAGTTTAATCGATATAGCACAATACACACCGACTGCATCAACCGGATGAGTGCCGGAGGGTGACAAATGCTCCATATTATATTGAACATCAAATAATTTACCATACCGTTTACCATATACGCTACATATATCTCATTAGAAAAAAATCTTTCATGCATCTCAAAAGTTTAAGGTTTATACTTGACAATAATTGCGTTCTATCAGACATGTTCATATAGTTTTTATATAATAATAGGTTAAATTATTAATTCGTACAAAAATAATAATTTAATAACAAATAACTTATTAATATCATACAATATTTACTAGTATACAAAAACATTTATGCATGTATGTATGATATTTTCTTCTAACAGGTGTAGCGCTTATGGCACGTTGTGTCAGGTGTGCCCGTATGTTTTGTTCGCTTTCTACGAATAAGAAGAAATAAGAAGTCAAGTGTATTTTGCTTTTGTTGAACAATTTACTTCAACGAGGATAATAAGGATTGAAATGTAAACAACACTTACTTCTTGCCTCAGTGGCATAATACTCGTATGTAAACGCGATAGATGTGATTTGATTGACCTCCTGTAGAGATGATGATAGTTAAATTTTTATTATTTCGCCGCTCTAGCAAGATAAAGAACTAAACAAGCAATTTATGACATTTCAGTGGAGAATTGCTTGAGAAAAGAATATCTTTAAATTAAGTTTACTCTACTTTTACTCTACCTATCCCTGCTATGTAGGAAATTATATGAAGCTGAAAAAAATACGGATCTAAAAACCGAACGTAGCTTTACCGATCTTGACTAAAAGACCTATACAAGTAGGTATGTTCTTACGCTAGCGACCCGCATGCAGGCTTGCCCGCTCGATTGATGTTTTCACATTTACTCTAACATAATATGCATATAGGCATTGTACATTTCATACAACTTTTTAATTTATAAACCGATTAAAATAAAGCATACTCTAATTTTTTTGCGAATTTTACCATAATAATTACGAAAACTGCATTTGAATCGGTTAAGCCGTTCCTGAGATGCACAAATGCACAGACAAACAGAAAAATATTTTAAAAAAAATGTTTTGGGTTCTATTACATTTATGAATTCCCGCAGCAATAGTTATTTTTTAATATCTTCCATGTACAGACAGCAATCAGTTACAATTTATTGTAGATATGTATAGATAGAAGATAATATGTAGTTTATGTATGCTATACTTTTACGACATAACGTGCGAGGTTCACATTCACGGAGAAAAGCAACTAGCAACTATGAATCTAAATTAAGCTAATGCACTTTGATGAATCCTTTCGTACGGAATCAATATCTTTCAAATATTCATAGCATCAATTCGACCTCTGAAATGGAAACCTTAACCAGTTCGGTTGATTTGAAATATTTAGATGCTAAAGTAACCAATTTCAATACAATACAGATTTTATGTTTCAAATGGACTGTTACGTTAACATACTCGTAGTTGTCATTATTACAATAAAGATGATGATGGTGATGAATTATGATTAAATAATTAATTCAGGCAGTGTTTGATTATATATTATTTGAGACATTAATGTGTGACAAAATAGAATTTGAATTTCATGCAGATATAGCTACCGTTATGTTATTGTCAAACAATAAAATTGTATTTTTTATGTAGCAACTGTTGAGTTTCTCGCCGGCTTTTAGCAGCACTGCCTCCTTACCGGTGCTTTATGTTCATGCGACGATTCAAAAGTGGGTGTAAAAGTTTATTTGAATAAAAAAATATTTTAAATTTGAATTTAATGTTACACTAGATATTCTCTGGCTATACTGTACCTACCTATACCGCAAATGTAGCTAAAATAAGAAAAAAGATGTTGTAAAAATTTCAAAATTTCATTACAGTTCAGACATTTAACTCCATTTTATTATCCATAAGATATTTAGAGTTAAGAAACTTAAAATATAAATTTATTAATTAAAATATAAAATAGCACTTTAAAAATTATTTCTAAAAATGACCACTATAGACAAATATTTTACCAAACACGAAGTGCTGTGTCAATTTGGACGACACGCGGGTGCGGCCGCAGGAAACAAATTAAATTAAATGCTGGTTTGTATTATACAATCAAATTTTAAAATATATTCTCATATTTTAGTAAATACAATTGTTTTATTTTGCATAAATATATTATATATTCATAAAGTGCAAATTTAAAACGAAGTGCTATATCATCATTTTCTTCATCAGTACCTTTTGCTAGCGAACCTCGCGACTCACTTGAGTAAATAAAAGTTACTTGGAAACAATAAAAAGGAAAATTATTTAAAATTAATATCACTTTATAATCATTCATCTTTTGTGTAAGAATTAAAACCTTAAGTTATTCTGCGTGGCATTCGGGTCTAGCACGTGACCCATAGCTACTAAGAAAAACGTATTTTGCCCGTATGTGGCTAGGCATACATAATAGATATCCCAGAAATGGCAGATTAGATGGAGAGCAAAAATTGTAAATATGCTCCTATCTCCGCTTCCGAGACATTTCGTGAGGAGCCGTGAAAACTCAACGCCGTACTTCGTCTTACCAGACCGGGCAAACGAAAATAACTCGATCGAACTTACACCTACCGCATCGTACACTGTCATTCACTCACTGCTACGTTTGTAAAATTCATCCTATTGTACTACGATTTTTTAAATGTATTATGATTTTTTATCTAAATGTATGAAGGTAAAAGTAAAAAAATACACATAATTTTTTTTTTCATAAGCACACATATATAAATTGCAAATTTCACGTTGATTCCTGTAAATTACTGTCATTATTCAAAACTTGGGACTCAATGGTAAAATATGCTTTTTTCTAAAATCAATCCTATTGTTTTCGAAATAAGAGCTTTTGTAATCTCAATTTGATGTGTAGATGTGTTTTACCAATTTGAGCTGTAACGCCTAACTTTGTTGTTGTTTTTATTGCTCACAAACTTCTTAATTTATGTGTTTTTTGCTAATCTCCGTACAAGCTGATTTATTTGTTTTTTAATTAACATAAATATGTTGAGCATTTTCTCTCATTATTTAACCCTTCTAAGTAATGAGTTTCTAACTTCGTTCAAATGTATAGTGATCAAAATAACCTATAGGTCCCTACATAATATAATGTCTGTGCAGAAATGATTAAATAAGAAAACAAACTAAAAACTCTATCCTATCTCGAGAACACCATAAATTAGAGATCCTTGACGACGATAAATTTCCGGGGGATTCCCGTAATAAAAACAAAATGTTTCATGGCGTGAGTTATGGCAGGGAGTGGTGTAACGGCGATAATGTGATTTTAAAGGCTTTATTTAAGTACAATATATAGCGTAACAGACGTTACTCTAACTTATTCCCTGTTCGATACATGCAATATAGAAATTACTGAATCGTAATGTATATGTCAATTAATAAACAATGTTTTGATTTGCTGCTTATTTATTTTGATTGCGTTGACTGAGAAGTTTGATTTTTATTTCTGCTTCAAGTGGCTGTAGACGTGAAGTATTTGATACATTGATAATAATTTACTCTTGCAATCCGCCACTCACAGATTCCTGAAATAAGGAGGCACTGGAAAAAATTCTTTATACATTATTTTTAATCCATTATCATTGTATCAAAAATATCGAGTCGCATACAAACAGTACAGGCTGCGTATATCTTTGGTCAATTTTGGTATAATACTACACTTGTTAATCTCACCACTCTGAAGCATTATAAAGTGAACGACCTCCCTCAAAGCAAAGCTAATGCATATTAAAATGCACACATACACATATTGCAGTAAACACAAAACTATAATAACTTGTGATAATGTATTCAAAGTTTATAATATATCTTTGTCTGCTTAGTTAGTACTATTATGAAAATCTTTTTTTGTTGTTAAAACTGAATAACCATTCTTCGTAAAAGACGTGCGTGCGTAGTGATAATGCGTATTGATGATTTTGCAGAAAGGTCACGTAAAAAGCACAAAAGCCACCCGAGAGCATGAATGTGAAGAGGTTAATGACAGTGGACGTGGTGAAAGGGCTGACTACCACGCTAGGGATGTAGTTTGAAACAAAAAAAAATATAAATAAAATGCTATAATTATATGCTACTCAAACATAGCTATACGTAAAATTTTGTAAATTGTCTAAAAAGAATAAACAAATATATTAGAGGTTTCTAATTTATAAAACGACGAGCTGTAGCTTCCAATTGAATTATAAATATAAAGCGTGAAATCATGTTTAGTTCCGACAGTAGGTTCTCGCCGAAATTTTTGAATTCTCTCATGGAAGTTAGTACGCTAAAAATCCAAATTTTACGTTTCTACGTTGGGCAAATCCAGCTGCGCCTGTGTTGGTTGTCTGCCACTCAGTAATGTTAGCTCCGGAAGAGTTTAGTAAAAACGTATAGATTCATATTTGAAGGCGATGATCTTTTTCCAAAAAGTAAGTCCTGACATGTACATACATAATCTTGTGTCAATATGAAATTCTCTCCTTCATTTTATATTTCATGAAAGCAATCTTACATAAAACAATTAATGGCTCAGTATAATTACGAGCATGTGGTACAGCGTCTTGGCTTACAGACTGACAGCTCATTTGGCAGCAATTCTGACCACAATGGCTTGTTGCCAACAGGTGTGACTACGTTTTTACTAATATTTAAATAAAGATTGTCTTGATAAAGTAAAAGCTACGTTGAGCTGTAATGGTACAGTAGAATGTGTGCTATTCTCGTACTAAGAAAATAAATTTTGGCTAATTAAATCAATTATCTTTCTTAGCTATTATTTAGTATATAGAAAGTTGGTGAAAAATTATATTAGTGCAGTATAATAAAGCATTATATATATATATATATATATATATATATATATATATATATATATATATATATATATGTATATGTATATGTATATGTATATGTATATGTATATGTATATGTATATGTATATGTATATGTATATGTATATGTATATGTATATGTATATGTATATGTATATGTATATGTATATGTATATGTATATGTATATGTATATGTATATGTATATGTATATGTATATGTATATGTATATGTATATGTATATGTATATGTATATGTATATGTATATGTATATGTATATGTATATGTATATGTATATGTATATGTATATGTATATGTATATGTATATGTATATATATATATATATATATATATATATATATATATATATATATATATATATATATATATATGTATATGTATATGTATATATATATATATATATATATATATATATATATATATATATATATATATATATATATATATATATATATATATATATATATATATATATATATATATATATATATATATTATTTTATTATATTTCGTTGTATACAAAAATAGTATTTATTGTATAAATAAAATGAGAAACAAAGAGAGAAAGGCTGGTAATAGGAGAAAGTAACAAAAAAATGTACTTTCAATAGATCACAAAAAATAATATCACTTTAATATAATATTTTTCATAAAAGAAATACATTTCATATTAATATTAGTATTAACGATGCGCTTCAATCTTACTTCAATTGCAACTTAAGGATTTTTTACCATTGTACCTATGTGAATTTAAAAAGTTCATCCCAAATGAAACAATAATAAGGTAATTTGAATAAAAACCGTTCATTTATCCAAATATTTTCCTAACATAACAGTATTATTGTTTGGGGTTGATGGAAAATTAAATGTAAACATCTAATACTATTGTTGTAACACAAAGGCTCTGGACGCTTTTCTTTGCTTAGGACTTTAATGCTTTAGGAATTGAATAAATCTTGCGATATCTTGAAATATTCTGACATTGTTAATTTATAGGGCGGTATTGCTTAGTAGCTATTAATAAATGTTTTATCATTATTGGGGTGGTTAGTAAAGTCAATGGAATTTTAAGATTGTAGGCTCTTCGAAGGAAAAATAAGAAAATCGACAGACATCTGTAGGAGAATTACGCTTAGATACATTAGCATTTACGTGTAAGTCATCTATTTAGATATCCGAAAAAAGATACAATTACGTCAGTTAGCTAAAATTATGTAAAATTTTGTGATTAATTTTTCCTGATTTTGATCTTAACATATTTGATAACATTCATATAAGGGCAGAGAGAAGCTAGTGTTAAGGCACTGTGTTCCTCTCTTTCCGCCAGTTTTAGAGACATTGTGTGTTGAAACGCATTTCCGCCTATTGTCTTACCAGGCTGGAGAAATCCAACTAATATAATCTTTACTATAATATATCATCATTATAATTTTATAAAAATTGAGATTAAATGAAAAGTCATGAAATTCGTCATTTACTTATATATATTTAGCATATAACATATATAAAATCCTTGCAGACGAATTTACTCACATTCAAGCCTGCCAGTTAACGCACGAATTGAACGTAAGAAACTCAATTTGACGGAGTAATTGAACGGACAGGAGCAATCGGATACAAACGTCTCGTTTCCAACGAGGAATAGCTGGATTATTTTAATTTTAAAACCAAGAAATAGTTCTCAATAAGAAACGCTTTTAGGATTTTAGCTTACTAAAACGAATAGTGTCATTTTATTAAGGTATTGTAAAGTTACTGACAATATTAAATAAACAAATATGTCCTTGTTATTTCTATAATCAATTATTATTATTATTTACGAAGCTCGTATCGTGGCATTGTAATACAACGTGTCACTGGATAGTAGTGGGTTCGATGTCCACTCGGGGGAATAAATTATTTTCATTTTCCTTCTGTAGTAAGAAAAAGTGAGGCGGTCAGTTCCGCAATTCAATGTAATGGGATAAAGCTTGAAGCTTAAACCAAATATAATATAATAGCTATCATAGCTTGAGTTTGCTTGAATTTTGAGCGTTTTTATAAAATTCTTCTTCTTTTTATAATCTTCCCCACATTCTCTATCATATATTAATTGTAACATAAAACTTTTAAATAATAAATTTGGCATTTCTGTAGCAAAAAAAACCTATAACAATTTAAGCTTTCCCGCCATTCTAAGAAAAATCGTACATGCGTTAAACATTTTCTCATATGCACATATGTATGAAAAAATAAATAACCTCGCAGGTGGCGTTCTATAAGAGTAATATGCTGAAGAGCTTGCACAACAATCTGTAGAACATCTTTTGAATTGCAGAAAGTTAACGTTTCTTCCAAGTACTTAATAGTACGAGTTTGAAAGTATTGCACGAGTTCTACAGTGGATATTAGTGTTTTTATTTCCCTTTATCTTTACAAGTTGTTATCTTTTGTTAACTGTTGGATATTCTGTGTAGTTTGGTAACTTGTAAATTAAAATATGCTGAACTAAGTTTTTATAATAAAACCTCTCGTTTATATACATTTTGATATGAAATTTATCAAATTAAATCTTTAACATTTCACCATATGTATCAACATATATAAAATAATACAAAATTACCGACATTAAATCATAACGTTTTTAAGAAGTATTGACACCACTCCTTAACCAGAATAGGAAAATTCTGGTATGTCAATTATCATATTGAATATTTTCATCTACGTAGGATATGCGCCAAGTGACATAACATGTGAATAGATATGCAGTCACTGAGCCACGGAAGTGTATCTTATATTATCATATCAGCCGGGAGACGTTCACTGACGGACAAAGGCGTCCCCGATTGAGCGCCATAAAGACCGTTTCTGGGCCGCCCTCATCCATCGGATTCCGGCGATCTCCACCAGGTCGTCTGTCAACCTCATGGGGGGCCTGCCTTCACTACATCTCCCGGATCGCGGTCACCACTTCAGAACCTTTCTGCCCCAACGGCCATCGGTTCTGCGAGCTTTGTGCCCTCTCTACAGCCACTTAAGTTTCGCAACTCTAAGGGCTTTGTCGGTTACTTTGGTTCTCCTGAGGATCTCTTCATTTCTGATTTGATCCCACAGATCTTATATAATATTGTCATTATATTCCAGTAACATATACAAATATTTCTATTAGACATGGAGTAGGTATTCGTTATGTAGAATTTAATTTAGCTATTTGTCATTTGATAATATTATTATATATAAATTGTAAATTCCACGTAGTTATCTCTTTTTTTTTAATTTTAATGATATGACGATTACACCTATAAAAATAATATTTTGTGATATTAACATTATCTATATATTATGTACATTATATACATGAGGTTAAGGCTATATAAAGAGAAAAATTCAATAATAAGAGAAAAAATATATAAAATAAGTTAAATAAAATAATATTACCATTTGTAAATACATAACTTTGACAAATATCAAAAGCTTAGTTTCGAATTTAGTCAAAACTGTAAAGCTGCATACCTGAAACAAAAAAAGTTATTTATATCATTATGAACAATAATAATTTAAGATAAAAATCTTTTTGTAAAATGTAAAAATATATCGTTATACTTACCACCTCTGTGGTGAAAATATATAAATAATGATATCCAATTAATGATCGAGGGTTCAAATCCGTTATGACAAATATCAAAATAAACAAGAACAATAATTAAATTAACTAAAAGATAACGCGGCATTTTGCTCCAAAAATTTAATAAAAAATAAAAAAGTAAGAATATATAATATTTAAAATTTATGCATGTTATTTAAAATCGACACTAGATTCAATTAACCGCAAAACACGGCCACTTTTCACTGCCCTTTTACATTCTAACTGTAAATTACGAGATCTTCCCCTGGGGGGTCGGATCGCGGATCAGTTTTATGAGAGTGCTTAATTTATCCTGAGATATACGCTACTGAGATCCTCTTTCGTGTCGTGTTCATCTTTATTAGCGTTTAAAGTATTTCGATATTTATGTTGAATCTGTTCCTCTCAATTCTTGTTAAATTTAAGTAAAGTTATTCGACTTTTATGATTTTTAATATAATCCGATAATCAATTTTAAGATGACAATTTTCTTTCAAATAGATATATTATTTGAATGAAGGAACCTTGATTTATCACTGAAGCAAAAATCTTTTTAAAATGTAAGGATTTAATTTTGATTTTAATCTATATCCATAGTAGGAGCAGACAAAAGTCGCGAAATAGTCTATAAAAAATATATTTTAAGTAATATCAAGCACGTGCACTTGTCTCATATATCGCCCGTGCCTATATATAGCCTCATATTGTATAGTAGAAATTTTCAAAAAGTATAGAAATTTCAAATAAAATAACTAAAAAAGCAGATTTTGTACTAAAAATCATTTAATTATATATGAAATTTCTGTTTCACATAGAAATAATAACATAAAAAATACTATATTTATTAGGGGGCAATTCCAAATATACAAACATGCACAATTAACTTTGACAAGTATCTATAGATCACGGTAGATGGCGTTGAAAGCGTACAAATCACGTCAGTCGCACCCCGACCTCGTCCGTGAGCGCACGTTATTTATGCGTCACGCAAGTGGTTTTATTGGAAATTTGTAGCCGTGTCACCACTCGGTTTAGTGTCGAGTAATGCATCCTAAATTTATGTTTCTTTTACTGTTGTTACTATAAATTAAATGGTAGTAAAAACAGGGTAAATGTTACGTATCTTATTACAATTATATTTGTAGCGCATAAACACATAATTTATAATTGTTCTATTACACACGCTGGAATGACTGCTCGATCATTATTTTTATTTTAATTTTTTTTTCTCTGTTTGTAGGTATAATTTCCGGTAAAAGGGAGCAGAGTGCTAAGCGGTGTAGTCACAATATGCTTCTTACGTTTCTAAATGTTATCTAATAATATTAAATTAACTAAATATTGCCTAGTAATTATATATTAGTGATTGCAAATACCTATTACACAATATATATATATATATATATATATATATATATATATATATATATATATATATATATATATATATATATATATATATATATATATATATACACATATATATATATATATATATATATATATACACATATATATATACATATATATATATATATATATATATATATATATATATATATATATATATATATATATATATATATATATATATATATATATATATATATATATATATATTCTTAAAATATTTACAATATTTCTAAAGAAAATATCACTAACCTTCCTTTACGAGGGGCGAGTTCGACCCGCGGCCCACCTTAAAGCATCAAAACAACCGCACCCGACACTCGAACGCTCATTTACGGAATGGGCTGTTGTAGAAATGAAATATTTTATTCGGCATAAATTTAATGTTTCCACCGAGCTCAATGATCTGTTAACGTTTTACGTGCGTATAAAGTGAAAAGCTGCTATATTTATCCAAGCTTTTGAGTAAAATATTTTAAAAGGACAATTATAATATAAATGGTTTTTACTTATTTAAATATTATAATAATATTTTAAAATGTTCTTATTTTAACTATAATATTCCTTTGTTTTATGTAACTAGTGTACGCCTGCAACGCGGCGAGGACTTTATGATCCTTGCCACCCTACAGGCTGATATCATTTTTCATTGAGATTCATGAGATTGTATTCCACACGTTAGAATTTTACATAAGAACGAAAACTGCTCATTACGCTCAATAATTATTACTAAAGATCCTAATATTTATTTTTAGATTAGCCTATCTATTCTGGTTCTGCATCAGGTGTTCCAGATCTTTGACATTATAAACCAAAAATTCAATGGAAAATGTCCATAACATCAAATGACTTATGGTAATTTCATGAGATGTTACAAATCTTGGATTTTCATATTTTAATGAACGCTCATAACAGTCAACAACTTTTACTACAGAGCCATTTTCTGGTTTCTTATAGTTTAGATATTCTTCCAGATTGCTTATCACGTTCAATTATATTTGTTATGGCAGCATTTGTTTATTTCTTATAATTCAGCTGGTCTACTATATTTCTACATCAGGTGTGCTAGTCTTCAAAATCTGTTATAGACCAGATTCTGCCCTGACCTAACAGATATATGAAAATAAATATTCAATCAAAACAGACGAACAGACAGATGAAAAATTATAAATAATAGATTCATATTCTGTTAGTGCTTTTTAGGTCGCTCTGTGATAGTTTTATGTAAAAATATTCAATGTACAGACACAATAGTATTTTTTTTACAGCAGAGACAATCTAGAAAGGATAGATGTTCGCCTGATGACAGCGAGATTGATAAAAATCAAAGTTAATTGGATCTTAATTTGGTCTACTTTAAATATAATAATAAATAAATATGGCACAAGCTGCTATGTTTCTACATCAGGTGTGCTAGTTATAAATATTTAATAATAGTTATTATATAATTTATAAATATAGATAGCAATATACCTACTAAAAAGAAAGGATTATCTAATAAAAAATATACTTATGTCGCATAGTTAAGTAATATTTTTTGTTCCTTATATATAATGTACTAGAGCAACTTATATATTGACTAACAAAACAATTAAAAAATATAGCATAAGAGGATGTAAAGTGCTTTAAAAATGAAGTCATCAGTATAATGAGAGAGGCAATGGGGCGTGCAGTGCGTGCGGCGCTCGAGGGTTGATCTGCTCAATGACCGCGACAAAAACATGTGTTGCATTACATAATGCAATTAACTTTAAAGCAAGTTTCCATTTCTTTTATTAAAATTAAGTTTTTTGTATGATTTTGTAATTAATTGCTTATATTTATGGTGCTAGGAGGTGCGTTTTACCTTTGTATATATCAAAACAATATTACACAAACGTATTGAACGTCTAAAAAACTCCACATTAAAATTTAGGCACTTTTCAAACGCTTACATTTTACGAGCAATGGCGAATTTATATTTTATTATTTATAGAAATTACCTAATATGGTAATGTATGTAAATAACTAAAACTTCATATTAAAATAAGACAATATTTTCAATTAAAATGTAAATGTGAATGAAATGGCGTGACAACGTCCAATTCCCATAGGACATGTCGAGCTTTTGTGTTTACTTAATAATTAATATATACAAATAAATTTTAATTAGAAGTGAGTGAAACTGATTTAAAAAAGTCTAAATTAATGGTTTAATGCACGCCTTTGGATATAAGGCGTGCTTTTTATACGTCTTGCTCCATAGAAGGTTCGTTGAGCCGTTTCATATAATATTTTACGATGGCAATTTTTATATTTTGAAGCAACAAAACTTTTATCATATATAGAGACAATTTCAAATAGTAATATATAACAGTTGTATTATATTGCAAAGGACTACACATTATATGGTCGAGACAGCTAGCAAATAAAGTTAAAATATACAGAGCTGGAGATTTATTCATATAGTTTAAAGTTCTTCACCCTTCATTAGACATTCTTAACACTGTAATAATGTTGTCTGGTATAAACCGCGGATAAAGGTATTCTTACATACATATATTTATACATGGTTATTTTTATAATTATTTTATATTTATACATGGTTATTTTTATTTTTTATAATTCGCTTGGTTTATGTACAATTTTACGCTTTGTATATACGTTTAAGCGTTTTAGCGTCCAGTTAAGATGTTTTTAAATAAAATCAACGGTTATACATACGTGTAGCGTCTAAGCAATAATCAAACAAACAATCAATATGCATATACTAGAATGACTTCAAAAATGTATACTAATATTAAATTAAAAAAATTGATGTTAATTTGTTTGTAAGAACTGCTTAAGTCTTTTTTAGTTCACGGTGTATCCCACATATAGCAGGGTAGGCAGGGTAGACGAAACCTAGGGAGGCACGGTGTCAACTCTACTTTACGTCGATTTTTTTCGAGACTTTGTCTTGTTATTAGGGCGAGTAAATGAAAATAATTCTAAATGTTCAAAAGCATACATGAATTCAAATACACCACAATATTCAATAAAAATAAATATAAATTTGCGTATAGTTAAAGTAAATATTCAAAGTCAGTATAATATTTTAGCTTGATTTTATTACAAACAATTATAAACCGTCTAGATCATGTGAACGCGGTCTAATTCACTGAACACTAAATAGCTCTTAAAGTAAAGAGAACGCCAGTTTACGTCCCAGTATTATAGCTGATGCATTTCGAGGCAACCGCTGTGAATTTATCACTCGGGTGTTACTAAAATTTTGTTTTAAAATAAACTTGTAAATTTATATGAACTATTCATTTAAACAAGTGTTTTCAAAGTTTTTATAGTGTCGATGCACTAATGTAGTCTGGTACGATACTATAAAACGCAAAGTGTTAACATTATTATGGAATTACTTTTTGAACCATGTTCTACACTGCACTTGCAATTAGTTTTTTTTATGGCGTGTGTCAAATTCTTAGGCATTAATTTAATCGTTTTTTTTTTTTTGAATTTCTCGCTTTATGCTGCACATAGCGGGGAGGCAGAGAGGGGAAACGTAGTTCCGCCATTCTTTGCATTGCGTGTTGAGTGGCGGGGCTCAGCGCCGCGCTTTGCTTTGTTGCCAAAGCGAAGATAATAAAAAATTTCATTCCCCTAAGTGAGAAACGAACCAAAAAACCGTCGCGTATACAGACAGACTCTGTGCATCTGCGCCACGACGGTCCTTAATTTAATCATTATTACGAAATAAAATATGATATATATTGATACAACTGTCTTAAAGAGACATTACAGACTAAAACATATAAAGAATTAGGTATAACAATAAGAGAGAAATTTGATAACTCCAAGTTTACTTGGCTCGTTACTGGTGTAGATTAAACGGGTCCGCGCTGCGCTTGGTCACCGTCCATAGCAAACTAAACTTCCTTGCCAAAAGCTAACCAAGTTAAACAAAAAACTTATTTTGTCCCAGATATTATTAAATTAGTTTAAAATTTAATATATTGAATTATATAGTGTCATAGTTACTATGCCATTGATGGAACGTGATAATTGTAGGTTCAGATTGTTTTGTAAAACTTTAGTCAACAACTCTCTAGCGACGTGGAAGTAGATTCCTTCAAACACGTATTTATGACGCCATTGTCACTTTTATTAACGTTCTCAATAGTCGAGGGCTCAAATCCTAACCGTGTTAATATGTTGTTCGTCTCTGTATTATCCTACCTACCTTTGTAATATGAAAATATATGCATATCTATAAGTAGAATTACTGTTTTTGTGACATGAAATGTTCAAGATTGTGATGTGACCCAACATGTTAAACTTTAATCGTCGAATTTGAAATTGAAGATTTTAAAATATTAAATTCACAACATAAGCTTAAGGCGATTGAACTTTAAATTAAATGAAATATAACAACTAGCAATGGCTGTAGAAAGCTTAATGAATGGCTATAATTACTCATTGCAAGTGGCAGATGAGTCATAATTGGCACAATTATATAATAGTTCAGCTGTTAAAGTATTGTGTATAAGTAAAATGTCGAGAAATGACAAAGAATTGTAATAAAAGTTAAGAAAAATGGTTAAATTTAAAGCGTAAAGTTGACAATATACAGATTCTCTCATACTAAGGGATTATGGGTTTTAAGCATACGTGTATTCCAGTATGAAATCAATTTAACATGTTTAAAGTTTTACTTATTTAAAAAACAAATTGTACAAAACTAGCACAAGTAATGCTATTTTTTCTTAATAAATAATTTTGAAAAGCAAAATAATCTGATTGATCTAAATTTCTCTATTCTTAGCATGCATCTACCTCAGATATTCACCTCCGACTACAACAATAAAACTATAGAGATATAAAACTTCTATTCAGGCTGTCTATTTCAAGTCTTTACGACAATACAAGGTCATTTATAAGCGTTATAGTTTTATGATTCATCCAGTATCAACGTGCAATAAGTGTTCGAAAATATTTAATGCGACCTTTTCGCATTCAATATTTTTCAATATTATATCGCCTCGTATCTTGAAATAAATTATTGTTTGAAATGATACTTTAAAAGCAGAAAAGTATACGTTGGATACTTTATAGTAATTGACATTTTTATCATTGATCGCTTACTCACTTAAAACTAGTAACATAAAATAATTTCAGAGTCTACTTATAAAGACTATTAAGGCTAATATCATCTTTTCGCCACGTTGATAGATTTTGAGGTTGCAGAACTCATCACATCAACTCATCATCAAAAAATCACAAGTAAATAAGATTGGAATCGATAAAGTACTATAGTTTCGTACGATTCTCCAGCAAATATGTTCTTACGAACACTACGATAACGTTTAAAAACCTTTTCAAGCATAACAATAGATTTTTTTATCATAACATGCATCGACAATCGACATATTTATAAGAACAAGGAGGCAATTTGACCCTCAATAACAGCTTATAACGCTCCCTCCACTTAAGCGGCTATCACATAAATTTGTCAGAGTCCCCCAACAAAAGTAGGCGTAAGCAGCCCCCATAAGTTAAATGAAATTTTATGAAATTGGGTCCGTTGTGAATTAACAGTCATTAGAAAGCATGGAAGTTGTGTTCAGTTTGTATTATAAAATCATAAAATATTAGAAATATGAAAAGATTGATTTATTTATATATGAAATATTTTTTTTTAAATATATCGCCTTGGGTTCCGAATTCAATAAATAATTGAATTCAAATTAAAAGTACATTTAAAAACAGTCAATTCAGGTGTCAAATGAAAATAAGTTTTTATTTGTAAAATTAGCAAAGTGTAAGATATATGTAAGTAATACGTACCAAAATAATTCTCAAAAGCTACTAAATATAGCAATTGATCAAAAGCTGCCGAATATTTGGAAACGTAAGTGCATAAAGTACTATTAGTTTACATTGCAGACATCGTTGACCCAATTCGGGTAATGAATGATCATTTCACTTGACCTAATGAGTAAATCTTCGACGGCTAGTATAAATCGTTGAATTTTCCACTAACATTCTAAAATTCAGTAAATTCGAAGCAATTTTTTATAGAAAAGATTTGTTACCGTTTGCCATTACTTAATAGTAAAAATAGATATTATAAGAAAAGTCCATGGAAGATTCAAATCTTGGACAACAACATAAATCTTAACAGTGAACAATAACAGCGCGTCGAGAGAACGAGTGATGGAAGAATAGTAAAAAAGATATATTGAAAAAAAAGTGAATGATAAGAGAGGAAAGGCGAGACCTCGGTTGACCTTCAAAAACACGGTGTTGAAGATACTGGTGGAAGATCATGTAAAAAGCATAAGGACCCCAGGACGGGACATGTATGAAGAAGTTAATGATAGTGGACGAGATGAAAGAGCTTACGGGGACCGCAGCGTTTGGCGCCCCGTTCTGTCTGGCTCCGCTAGGGCCTATAGGTAATTGTAGCCTTACCAGCACCCAAGCAATCATTCAAATATATAAAATAAATATAGATAAGAAAAAGAAGTAAATTATGGCGCAAAAACTACTGCTTCCTTAATACTAAGTGAAACGTGTGAAACGAATAATATTTTTTAAAATATACACGAATAAAATAAACTTGGTATGTACCGTACCTATTGAACATCATTGTCATCATGATCAAGTAATTTTTTTGAACACAATTGTAACCAAATTAAAGGGAAAATTCAACGTGTTGATATGTAGGTTTATAAATATCCTCCAATTTAAAATTGAGCTTACTATCATGCATACAGATAATTTCCATATCACAATAGGTTCACCACATGTACAGGTCTAGTTTTTACAAATGAATAGTCAAAAACATTAAAGTCGAATTTATAGCATAGTTGCATACGATAGGTCGTTCATCTTTTTTGTTAAAAGAATCGGAACTATCCATTGTTTCAAGCAATAATAGAAAACTGTGAAAAATTACATTTCCGCCAAAAATTTTAGCTGAAATAGAATATTTTTAAAGCTCCACTCGCTTGTGATATTTTAACACCGTATTTTTGTAACGACTTATCAAAGCTATGCTTTATAATATATTTATAATAAATAACGTTAAAGTTTTATTTGAAGTAATAATTTATAATTATTATTTGCTTCAAATTCATTCAATTATTGTTACAATGCTGCTGTAGAAGAGAGGGTTAAAATTCTAAGTTTAATAAGATAAAAATCAAAAAGTATATGGATTCAAATCATAGAAAAATTAATTTATACTTATAATATTGACGCTTTTATAATCTAAAAGAGGACAAACACATTTTGGTTTTGCTATTACATGCAATAATTCTAAAATTAGCCCAATAAAAAAGAAACACATTAACTTAAAAGTAGATGCTCTGTTATCTTATAAATTTGTGAACATGAAATTTAAAATTAAGATTTCTATTAAAATAGTAATTTTATACTTAACAGCACAAAGGGAATTATTATACATATGTACAATAAATCCAGTCCAGTTTTATATTTTCCACAATAATATTTCGGTAATATTAAATTAAAGAGATCTTATAAAATTATTGTAAATAGTCGAGCATCAAACACTACAAAACTACAGTTGATTTG
Organism: Dione juno; assembly: GCA_037127375.1. Lineage (NCBI taxonomy): Eukaryota > Metazoa > Arthropoda > Insecta > Lepidoptera > Nymphalidae > Dione > Dione juno. The sequence goes on along the minus strand of JAXRJS010000083.1, from coordinate 2,218,007 downwards.
CGACTAATATGAATTGGATATACTACTATTTAGTACAGTTACCAATCATATGTTTGAAAACACGTTAAGTAGCTCTACATTTTCATTATAACATCTGGTTAAAACAACAACTTTCCTTTGTACGATTCACCTGTACTAAAGTTTAGTAATCCGCTTGGAAAATATTTTGCGTTAATGGATAAAACCATCCGTGCAGAAGTGCCAATTAGCCTCATTGTCCATTAAATAATAGCTTTGTATACTTCTTAGTGTTCACAAGCTTATAGCTTTGGAGTATCTTAAAGATGTAAGTATAGCTTTTTAGTAAAGCTGATGTTATTTAAATAAATAAGCGTATAATCATGCTTTAATTTGCTTCTTTAAACGAATAGACTACGAGTCTACTCAGCTCAACAACTAAACGAACTTACAAAAATATGGATAAAGTGCGCACATAAGCAGAGATTATTATTAAAAATTAAATACTAATATTTAAACTCTTAAACCAAAAAGAAAAATCTATGCTTTGAGTTATCTGTGTGATTTAAATATCACATATCTGACATATACTACTTTAAATCTTGAATTATATTCTAAGCAATAATTGACTTGCACAGAAATCAAACTCACAACCAACAAAACACAAACCCTACTCAGTATCAAGTAACAAAGTAAAGACGATAATATGAATCCATTATGAAATGTAAAGGGAATATGATATTACTAGCTTAGCTATGAATTTTTCATTAGACGAAAGTCTTGATATCTAATTCTATGGAGGGTCAGCCTCAATCCCCTAATTAACGGCTCAGCGAGTTCATTATATGGACGAATTAAAAACTCGATGAAAAGTCCTAGTGAGTGGAATCATTTAATCTTATTCGAGACCAAATGATATAAGATCACCTATTGATAAATAATTTACAGAATTGTATTAGGGATTTGTAAATAGAAATTCGTGATATGTGAAAATAGATATTTTAGTTATTGAGTGATTTTGTTACATTAAGCATGATAGTAAAAATATATTTTAATTTACGATCCTAGATCCTTCATCTTTATCCTAACCTAGCCTAGCTTAATCCTAATAACATTATCTTGTGAATAATAAAATTATTTATAATTAACTATTAACTCTTTGTTCTGAATAATAGTATATGATTTTAATCTACTTTGTATTACTACTTTTAATTTGTTATAAGACTAAATATTTTTTACCAGAAAAAAAATAAAAATAAAATAAAGTATGTTTATTATATTATAAATTTTTTAAATTTGTAATTCTTACCATACCTACATGTAACAACCGCGCTATCATAGATAAAGCAAAGCTTTGTTGATAAAAGCATATGCCTGTGTCATTCGAAAGGATGTAATTACAAGTATTCTCTTTGAAATTAGTTACTGCATGTATTCATTCCAGTGCGTCAGATGCAAGGACACAAGGACTTCAAAGGACTTTAATTCTAGAATACATGAAAGTTATGACAATTCCAACAACAAATATTGCTATATAATAGGGGAAATAGAATTGATAGCATCGTGGCTCGTGAAGACGTATAAACATGTCAGATGTTATGTTATATTAAATCCGACGAATATTTACACTTATGATGTAGATGTAATCGGCTCAGGCCATTGGCACTGTCCGGAAGTGACTGACTTTGAATATGATAGGTTATGGATTTGGTGTCCATTAGGGGGAATGAATAATTAAAATAACGCTACTCATCACGCAATGTCTCGTATTCGGTAGTAAATCAAATTTGGAGTGCCACTATTTTCTGTGTCTACTATACTAAATACGAAATACTGATGTTTAATATTTATATCTCATATATCAGAAGGAATTTTAATTTTGCTTCTTCATAAGAAATAAAAATCTGTTTCTATTTAAGTAAATACATGTATTACTAAATAAAAACATCTCAGTTTCATAAATCATTTATGAGCCTTATGCTTCGTTAAAATATTTTTATAGTAATTACATTTTTTTTCTATAAAATTAAACAAACAACACAAATTAGAACCCAAATATAATGACTAATAAATTGTAATAAATCAAAATATCTCAAAGGACATCCAATACCCATTGGCTAAGAATTATCAATCAATGAACAAACATTCATCAGAACACGATTATATGACAAAGCGATTGTTTAAGATAGAGGGGATCGATAACAAATACAATTTGTACATGGAAAAAAGCACGTTAAATCTTGAAACATTGAGTTTATATTAGCGCGGACCATAAGTCTAGAGAAATAGACTGGCCAAAAGAGCGAGGGAAATAAGTCATTAATAGAAAATAATATCAAAAAGGGGATCTAAAACAAGATGGCTATACAGATAACGCAAAATAGAAATGTACTCGCCCCCATGTATACCATAAACTAAATATGTTAATGACCATCGGTGGGTATTAAAATGACTATTAATTATATGGCGCGTATCAAGATAGTAAAGTGTTATAATAATCGAGTAATTAATTAATGCAACCGGATGTTGTTTGTTAAGTCAAATTTCTCACTAAGAGTTTTTTTAGAATATGTATATGTAAAAAAGATCATTTATCTCGCTGGTGTAATGTATAGGTTACATGGCTTTGGGTTCAGTGCTTGACTTGGGACTATTATCACTGTTTTATATCATCACCTTAAATATCCATTAGCGCATCGAGTAATATGTTTTTTATCATGACGCAATACCATTATATAAGGTGAAAATATAGAATATTTCTATATTAAGGCTTGCCTAAATAAATAAATAAATATATTCTTAGCAGATGTAAAAGTACATACTTTTGTACAGATGGGTAATCTCATTAAAAGGAGCCAACAGCTATTAAAAACCATTAATTAAATTTAGGGTTCTGTACAAAAAACTACTGCTAATAATAATATTGTTTGCGCCTCTTGACAGATTTCCAAGAGGCACAATTTGATAATTTATCACTTTAAAATAAACATATACTGGATACATTATATATTTATAAAGAGATTTTAAGGGATTAGTTACTTCGGCCTAGATACTTTGACTAGGTGTTAGAATTTCACAGAGATTAATTCATTGTGAATTTTTAAACCCTGTCTTGAACTCTTTTAAATATAACTTTAAATCAATAGAAATGATTAAAGTGGTAAATATGAATTATATCATATAAGTTATTTATTATTTATTAAAAGCCATATAGGCTTTAGGCATGGAAATTAGCATATGAAAAAAGGTATTTATGATAATAGTTTTTATCCGGTTAGCCTATGTTAAGCAGAAACAGTACCACATTTTGAATTTGACGGCACAGTTGATTGACACCATCGTAGCACAGTAGGGCAACGTCTGACTGCAAATGCATTGTGTATGGGTTGATTAGGGGGGGGATTCAGATTAATTACATCAAATCTGTTATTTGAGATACGTTACTACGGAAAACGTAACACAGAACACAAAAATGGAAAACGTAGTGTTCTTTCATCACTCATTCTCTCGACGTGCCCAAACCACCTGAGCACGTTAGCGAAAATATTATCTGAAGATTTACTAGGTACTAGGTACTCCCTGGCGTCGATGTTATACGTGAATTTAAAATAAAACAACAAACAAACCAATACACCATACAAAGCTCTAACGCCAAACTCAATATGATAATAAAGAATCAGTATTCATAATGAGAACACAAAATTTACTCTTTTTGTGCATGATTAAGCCGCAATTTTCACACTTGCTTCAGTTAAGCCAAACTTTCGCATATAAAGCATCCCATTAACCGCGGCCTGTTTGATGTACAAAATTTTGCTATAATTTTGTGCGAAGCATTAAAACTTGGGCGATGTATTCAAAATATTTTGAATTTCATACACGAGATTAAGGATACATTGTTAGGATATTATAGGTACAAGTTGTATTTGTTTTAGTTTATTTCATAATAGAGACTCTTGTCTCATAAGCTTGCGAAAATTATGGAAAATATTTTTGTGATGACTTAAAACTCATCAAGCAAGACACAAGCACTATATCTTCATTAGACAAAAGGACTTCACCTTAACGTTAATTTATTTATTTTTTTATAAAAATATAGTAGCATAACTAATATTGTGATATCTGACTGATTTTTATTCTTTTAGAAAATAAGGCGAATAATATATAAATATTTTTGCAATAAATCACTTGTAAGATTTAATTAACTATAGCTCAGTTCTTGTGAGCTTTTAAATATAAATCTAAATTATCTGCTACTTATTTCTTATTTTAAGTACTTTTTACTGATAAACTTAATCTGACATATAATAGTAAATAAATAGAAACTTTTTGTTACATAAATAACAAAGTAATAATAAATAGAAGAAGGAAGTGTTAACCATATAGTTGACGCGTTTTCATAAATTTCTGCCTTGCATCAAACCAAATCCACCTACCTACTTATATAGGTTCTTATTTTTCTCAGCTTCGCGCTTTTTATCTCAGAGTAGGGAGAGAAAATAAGAGTATTAAATTGTACTGACACTGACAAACTTTTCAAAAGTTAATCAAAAGCATATACATAAATTTCCAGGAATGTCAGTTCTATTACATTTAAAAAGTGAATTACGTATCCTATTTTGTATGCATAAAGTAGTCGTGATAGGAATTGCTTGGAAATTTTTGATTTGGGTCCCCTACCCTAAAGGTTGGCATCCTATTAAGTGACAATGTACAGATAAAAAAGAATGATTATTTTTTAATGAAAAACATTATTTTTAACATTCGGGAGAATTTCTTATTCGTAACAATATATTTGACAAAAAAAAAGGTGTTATTAAGAAGAATAGTAAGAAGGTACGCAAGCGCAATGCTTTGGGGTGGTAAATAACACTGAGAATACATAATACTTAGATTGATAACTACTATGTATGCACAATAATGTAATTTTTAAAAATATTACATTTACATAAAGAGTAAACTTCGTGCTCTTATATACACTGGCAAAAAATTACGTAACGAATACTGCAAGCATTCGCGAAAATATCACATAAGTACATACATACATACATACATATCTTCACGCTTTATTCCTAGCGGGGTAGTCAGAAAGAACGGAGCGCCAAATGCTGCGGTCCCTGCATACCTTTTTCGCTTCGTACACTGTCATTAACCTCTGCATACATGCTCTCCGGGGCGTCCTCATGCTTTTTACGTGACCTTCCTCCTGTATCTTCGACACTGTGTTTTCGAAGGTCAACCGAGATCTCCCCCTTACCTCTTTTATCATTCACTTTTGCTTCATATATCTTTTTTACCATTCTTTCATCACTCATTCTCTCGACGTGCCCAAACCACCTGAGCACGTTAGCGAAAATATTATCTGAAGATTTACTAAATAATAATATAAAATAAATATTAATAATAATATAAAATAAGTAATAAAATATTCACTAATAATCTTATAATGGTATACAAAACCAATAACAGGAAGCAATACCATTAAATTATTAAGTAGTTGACGTATAATACTCAAACATCTAAATATCTGGAAAGCTATAACCAGTTAGTGCAGAACCCATCCAATTAATGAGTTAATTTCGTAACTCAATTAGGTGAGGCTGGATTGTTAATAGTCAAGTTGAAATTAATATTGGCTCTGCATAATATAACGACGAAATTACATCTACTAAGAATAATTTAGATATTACTGTTCGTACATATTTTAGATTATATAGAATATATATATACCTACTTAATGTGAGAACGCACATGGCATTGTAAGTTTCAGGGCGTTTATATTGGCGTTAATTTTTATACATATATATAAATAGCAATATATGTACGTCGTGACCGTGTAGGATAGACCCTGCCTATCCTGTAAATAACAGAAAACAGACTCGTAGGTATAATGTGACGATCAGAAACCAACCAGGACAGAATTTCAAAATAAAATAAATGTAACGCCTAGTATTTACACTCCCGAACTAACAGACGATATAGCGATTGTGAGTGACAAAACTAAAACGACTCCACATTTAGTATCAGTTGTAAATTATATTAAATACATAGGTAAGCTCAATATTTCATTTATATGATAGTCATCATTTTCGCAGATCCCATATTTCATTTTTTTCTGGAACTTCTTAAGTAACACTCAAACAGCGGGGTGACAAGTTTAATCTAAAGTTGGTGGGTCGAATGGGCCCCGGGCCGACTTTGAACGATTATAAGTTTGAAGCGTTATTTTTAATGAGTTTTTGCGGATTTTAATATTAATACTGTGGATTTGAACGTCAAAACTCCAGTTAATGATATCAAGCACCAATTTTGTTTCCGCAACATAAAGCCAAGAAATATTGTAGTACTAAAAATTATATAATGATGTAATATATATGAGGAAGTTAAAAAAATCTAATTTAATCGTTTTCATTAAAAACAATATATATTTATTATTTAAGTAATTTGGAGATTCACGTTTAATTAGTTTTGTTTTAAAAACTATTTACACATATGTATATTTAAACTATGTACTATTTTCATGTCTCAGTAAGCGTAAAGTATATGAGCCACGAGTGTGCTAAGCACGGACCTGGTAGATATCTTGGGACTAAAGATTATCTTTTAGTCAAACATAATTATATAACTATATGAAACTTCATAATTAAAATTTGTGTTTTAGAGAGGGGGACGGCGCGTACGCAGTCCCCACTACCAAAAATAACGCGTCCGAGTTATCCGCATTAGGGATAATCGCAGAGGTCAACCCGACCGCAGTGCAATGGAGGGGCCTCGCTCTGGGGGAACCGCCTACTTGATCACGGTGTCCCCTACGCCAGGTAAGTATGCTTTGCGAAACGATGTATTCTCTCTCTCGACCCCCGAGGGGGGAGAGGAAAACGGCTTCAGGGCAGTGCCCTCTTGCCGTTAGGCTCTTCCGCCGCCCATGAACATGGGCGGGTCCTTGGATTGGGCGTTTAGCCCGAGGTAAAAAGTCCTAAAAAAGGGACAGGATTTGGAAGGACTGGACGAAAGGAGTGAGCTATGCGCTACCCGGGCGGTCAGCCCGGCCGAATGAGACCCTCGGGTGATCCCGGGGAGGCTCAGCCTAGGCGACCAGCGACCATGGTAGCAGCTCAGGAATCAGAAGGAGGGGGAAGGATGTCTCGAGGTAGTCTTCGGGCGTCCGGCGGACGGGAGTGCCACGGAGCGATGTCTCGGATGTGAGGGTGATCCGAGGCGTCGGCTCCGTGGTAGACACGGGCAGCTAGCTGGGTGATGTGACTCTCTAGGCTTTCGATACGGAGGTCGCGCTGAATGGTAGCGTTCCTCACGTATCTAGGAGCCTGGACGACTCGTCGGAGAGCCACATTTTGCACCGTCTCAAGGACCTTCCGAAGACTAGGACTCGTGAGGGAGTACCAAGCTGGGGACGCGTACGTCAGATGGGGTCTGACGTACGTTTTGTACAACCCCAGCCTGGTGCGGAGGGGAAGGCGGGATCGGAATAAGGGACGCAGCAGGGCCAGTGCAGCTCGCGCTGCGTTCCTGGCTTTGGCTACCTGGGCCGACATAGAAAGTTTCCTTTCTATGGAGACGCCCAGGTAGGTGACTTGGCGGGACCACTTGACCTGTTCACCCTGGAGAACAAGCGGAGGAGGCAGCTTGTGGAGCCCAAACGCAATCGCTTGGGTCTTGGCCACGTTAATCGTGAGCCTCCACTCCGCAAACCAGTCCGGTAGCAGGTCGAGGGCACGCTGGAGTTTGAGAGCCGCGTGGGTGAGGTTCAGGGACTTAGCCAGGAACGCAATGTCATCGGCATAGAGGGCCAGTGTGACATTGTCGTGAACTGCAATGTCATTGGTGTACATGGAATACAGGGTAGGAGAGATGGTACTACCCTGGGGTACCCCTGCTGCGATGGGATGGCTGCTGGAAAGAGCGTGGTCCACTCTAACCCGGAAGGTTCTGCCGCGGAGGAATTCGGCCAGAACCCTCACCAGGTGATGGGGAGTGCCCGCCCGGATCACTTTGTGGAGCAATCCGGGGTGCCACACCCTGTCGAACGCCTTCGACACGTCCAGGAAGATCGCTGCTGCCTTCTCCTTCCTGTTCATGGCGGCCGCTGCGAAGTGGAGGACGCGTGCTAATTGCAAAGTGGTCGAATGACCACTGCGAAATCCAAACTGCTCGGGGCGCGGTTGGAAGTGCGCCTCCAAGAGAGGGAGCAGCAGTCTCTCGAACAGCTTGGATGAGGCGCTCAGCAGGGTAATGGGTCGGTAGCCGTCGGGGCGCCTTCGGTCCTTCCCTGGCTTCGGAATCATCACTACCAGGCCTTCCCTCCATGCCCGGGGGAAATATCCCAGCCGTAGGATGGCGTTGAAAAGCCTGGTGAGTGATGATATGGTCCGCATGGGGAGATGTTGTAGTGCCATGTTAGGCACACCATCTATCCCCGGAGCTTTTCTAGGCTTGAGCCGCGCGATCGCCTTCTTCACGCTCGACGGGGAAAAGAAGGGCGGCGGAGGACTCGGGCCAGGGGGGTCGGATAGGAAGGCGGTGACCGCTTGCTCCAGCTGTGCGTGGTGCTCCGGTAGCAAGCTGGGATTGGGTGCGAACTGACTCTCAAGGTGGTCTGCCAGGATTTCGGCCCTTCCTTGAGAGTCGTAGCACAGCGTGCCGTCGGGTTGGAAGAGAGGTCGGATGGGGGGCGGCTTCTTGGTAAGCTGCCGGCACAGCTTCGTGAGAGACGCTTCGTCCTCGGTAGCGTCACGAATCCTCGCGTCCCAACTCTCGGCATTGGACTCCGCGAGCGCTGCGCGAATACGCTCCACCAAGACGTTGAGTTTCGTCTTGGTGGCGGGCTCGCGGGTCTGTTGCCACTCACTGCGCGTCTTCCTCTTACGCGCAATGAGGTCAGCAATGTGCCGTGGAGTTGGGGAAAGTCTTACCGGACTGGCGGGGGCGGTAGCCTCACGGAGGGCAGTCTGGATCGTCGCTGTGATCGACGCCTCAAGTCTATCGACACTAGGCGGATCATCAAGCGGTTCCTCTCGTGGCCGAGTCAGCTGGGCAGTGAGGGCCTCGAAGCGGGGCCAGCAGATTTGTCCCCTACGTAAAGGGGGGTGCACTGCGATTGCTGGCGTTCCCCGTACGGTGAAGAGGACGGGGAGGTGGTCAGACCCATAGGCATCAGGTAGGGATTCCGGCTGTTCGAGGGACACCGAGCTAGCATCGACCCCTTTGTGGACGATCAGGTCGATCGTGGTCCCGGGGAAGTTGCTATTATGAGAGTAGTGGAAGGGCCTGACGAGCCCACCCACTACATACCCATTCCTGTCGGCGTCCTCGAACAGCTTCCTACCCGTGGTGCACGCAATGTGGCAGCGCCACGCTTGGTGTTTGGCGTTCCAGTCCCCTGCCGCAATGGTGGGGGTTGTACTACCAAGGACAAGCTTCACTTCGCTAAGTCTTAGCGTGGAGTTGGGGGGTCGGTAGATGGCATACAGCCTGACAGGTTGCCTGCCAACCATTACCTCGATCCCCAGGGACTGGAACGACATCGTAGCCAGGTCAGGAAGAGGAAGGTGAGGAAGGCTGCGTCTGACTGCGATGAGGAGGCCGCGCCACGCGTTTTCCTCAGCGTCCAGGCGCAGGGTGTGGTAGCCTGGGATGGCTAGGGGCTCTGAGGCTCTCAGATGGGTCTCATTTATGAGAGCCACATCTATGTTTTGTTCTCTGAGAAGGAGCCGGAGGAAGTGGGCTTTGTTTCTCAGAGAACAGGCGTTCCAGAACATGATGCGTAGCTCAGCCATTTGTGAGCAAACGCATCATGCCTGACAGCACGACCTCGACAGGGTCACGGTTCTCCTTGAGGGCAACAAGGACGTCCTTGAGGACGTCGATGGCCCTGTCAAGGGACGCGCGGGTATCGCCCGAAACTGGAGCAGCCTGGATCCGGGAGGCTTGGGCAGCATCAGGGGCTGCACGGACTGCGGTGGGTTGGCTGGTTGGGGCAGAAGAACAGGCCGTCCCCTTCTTCCTCTTACCCTTAGACCTCTTTTTGGAGGCACTACGGCCGACTCCGCCATCCCTCGTAGAAGGCGGATTGGCCGGAGCCATCAAAGAAGAGGCCTGTGCGTCCGCGGCTACCATGTTGGTAGGGACCGGGGCGACCGATGCCGGAGGCTTAGAGGCAGCTGTGAGGGCCAGTGTACCAGCCTTCTTATTCCTGAGCTCCCTCTTTAGTTGAGGGCACGAAGAATAATTGGCTGGATGGGCCCCCCCACAGTTGGCGCACGTGGCGGGCTGCTCTAATGGGCGCGGGCAGTCCTGCGCGCGATGCTCTTCTCCGCATCTCACGCAGGCCAATCTGCGGTGGCACCCATGGCTCGAGTGCCGGAAGGCCTGGCAGCGGTGACACTGCGCTGGGCCCTTCCGGCTGCGCCAGGCTTCTATTTTGACGCCAGGCATGTACAGCAACTCATTGATGCTGTAGATGCCTGGCACGAGGTCCGGGGTATTGACCAGGACTGCAAAGAAGATGCAGCCCGGCCGACCTTTCCTCGCCCGGATCGGCCGGACATACTCGGCCTGATACCCGAGTTCTCCCAGCGCCTCCGTGATCTCCTCAGGAGTGGTCGTCACAGGAAGCCCCCTGATGGCCACCTTGCGACTCATTTCCGAGGGGAGTGCGTAGGAGAACCAGCTGATCTTCTCCGTCATCTCCAGGTTGGCGAGGTACCGCTGGATTGTTCGGTATTCGCCCTCCGACTCTGGAGAGAAGCGCACACCTTTCCCAAATGGGCGCGCATTGGGTGCATGTCCCAACCTCTCTTTGAGCGCCCGGAAGTGGGTCGCCCAGTTGGGCAGGGTCTCCACAACGAGAGGCGGGTAGCGAGGCCTCGGTTTTGGGGCGGGTGCAGCTGCTGGAGCCGGTGCCGCCTGCGCCGCCTGGCTCGGGCTTCCTGCCCGGAGCGCATCGGCAAAGGTGACCGAGCTATCAGTAGCGGCACCCATGGTGCTGGTGGTGGTAGCGGTAATGGCGAGTGTGACCGTTTTAGGCGCTGAATTCTGTGCCTGAAGGCGTGGGTCCCTAGAGGCTCCCGGGGCGGCGGGGCGCGGTTGCGCGCAAAGCCTTTTTGGATCGGATTCGGGGGCCTCATCAGCGGGCCTGGGTCTCCGGACAGGGGTGAGGGCTGATGTCGGCGCCTCCTCCATCCCGGTATCTGCGGAGTCGGTGCCCGCGAGCTCTCTCTCTTTATCGTTGAGGAACATACAAATATGCTCCAACAACGACTTGGAGATAGCCCCACGCTGCCGCAAATGGGACACAAGGATCATGTCCCTATGCAGCTGCGTTCTGGGCGACAGCTCCCGCCTCATACCGAGACGGCGCGGATGGCGACCTCTTAGAGGGTTGTACCTCTCTAGCTGCGGGCCTGGAAGCCCGCTGCGGCGTTATAGCTGGGTCTGTTCCACGCGGGGAGGTGGTAACAACACCCGCGGGGGGCACTGGGACCGCCAGTTGGGGGCCGGAAACACCAGTGGAGCGCGCTTTCAAGTCGCGCGCCTCTAGTGTCCGGGAGTTCGCCCCAAAAGCGGGCCTGGCCATAGAACGAGCCAACTCAGTGATGCCACTGGAGACTGACACAAGGCCGGAGTCGGTTGCGGTCGGCAAGGGACCGATAAGGGGCATGCTCCGCGCAGAAGCGGTGCCCGCAGAAGTTCCTGCTCCGGAGAGGTGCGAGGCGCGAGGGGGTGGGGTTGGTCCCGACCCACTGGCCCCTACGTCCGAAGGAGGTCTGGTGCGCGAACGGGAGCGATCCCGCTGCGCATTCTTTCGGCCGCTCATTTCTGAGACGGCGACTTCTTCGCTGAAAGCCCGCACACGACAACCATACGGGCAACAGAAGACCGAGAATCGACTTTAGGTGACGTCACCACGACGTCACAAAAGCGACACGGCGACAGAACGCCGGCGAAAATTATAGAATATTTACGAATTAAATATTTAAAATTTCCAAGGACAAGAGAAAGGTTCGGGCCGTATGAGCGTAATGAATACGTCAGTACAGTGCGAAGCTTGCAATTCCATGCTTTGCGTAGCCCTCCCCTCCGGTAGTCACTCTACGCGAGATAATCTCGTCAGCGCGATTCAAGAATAGCTTAGAAAAGAGCAACACCATCTATCGACGAATATTTTGAACACTAAATATTACACGGAAAACACAATTCAATTTTACATTTTTAAATATTTTCCATGTTAGAGACAAGAAGATACTATTTTTAAAAACTTATAACGTAAATTTACAAAATTAGTGTATTAGTATAAATCAAATAATTATTATTTTAGTTTCAATCAGACTAGACCGAAAAAATAAAATTAATTATTAAATATACCGATTACACCGACTACACTTTGGAACTGTACCACAAAGACAGTCACTATGTTATTATAACCTTATTTTAAAAGAACTAGGCTTTTCGAAGTTGTTTGATACATTTATGTATATATATTGAGTCTAAGCTTCATGTATTACAAAGTGTAACCGGGACGATTGACATAAAGTTTGAATTTTGAGGTTGAAATATTTTGCCCATATGAGACTTTATATTTAAATTTAATTTACTACAATGTTTATAAATGATTTAAATTACCAAATTGGAAAAAAAAAGAAAAGATACCGCTGAATGTTAGAAAAGATTCTAGTTTAAAAAATTAAGCTTGTCTGTACCTCAAATAAGATGTATTTCAAATAAAATTATTCGACTTTAGCTTTATGAATAAATCAATTAAATTCATTAATATAGATATTATTATTTCAATTCAATTATAGATTTATAAAAACTAACGGTATGCAGTTTAGTTAGCCCGTTAACGTAGTACGTAACTTAATATATATTTATATTAGTACATACTTTTACCAATACATACGTACTTTTACCAACATTATAACTTGGCTAAAATTATATTAATATATGAAGTGTTGTATATTAATTTACATCTAGTACCATCATATGAACTAAGTAGTATAAATGAATATGAAATGCATCCTCTTTAATAATTCATACATTTCCTATTTTATGCAAAGTAGGTATGTAAATACTCAGTAAACAGATTCGGCTTTGTAAAATTTTCATATTTCGAGATTGATTTGTGTAACACATGGCATACGGCTTGCGTATTTTCGCCTAGCATTGGACAATTTTTCGTATGTGACAAAGATTATTTTCATTTGGCAAACATATGAAAACGATACCCTTACGGCAGTAGATCAAAATATCCTTCAAATATATGTCATAGTTATATTCAAAATACGAAATCCCATCTCAAGTGTTTGGGGATTATTAAATGTACTTCTATGTCGCAGATGTTTTATGATCTTTATACGGATCGGAGGGATCAACATAATGGATTTTGGAGTGTCTATTTTACAATCAGCGTTGGTAGGGTTGACGGTGCTTATCATATGGCGCATTGATATAAAAAACTACAGTAACGATATTCATTATTATTATTTTAACTGAACTGTAATATACTATAATAACATTGGAAATAGTATTTTAATAACTTGGGTTTGAATGTTATGATGTAAATATTTAAATACTATATATATTTAATAAAATGAATACACCTATATCATAGTTTTTATAAACGCATATGATACTTTCAACTCTCATAAGAATTTCAAGAAAAGTAAAACAATATTAAGGTATTCCTAAGAATCACAGATTTTTTTAACAGCGTATTTACATTTCAAAACAGCAGAAGGTCGATACGAAGAAACTTTGCTCTACTTGGCTCACGTAAGTAAAATAAGACACCAAATAATACAAAGATCCTGAAATAAAACCGCAAAGTGCCAACAAAGTCTCGCGCTCAGAAACAGATAAAACCGAAGAGTTGAAATGTTTAGTTCAAAACAAAGCAAAAGGCAGCAAAAGTTAAACGGCAGTTCATTTGCAGCAAACTGGTGAATTAAAGACTGAGCGCACAAAACGTTGTATAAAACGATTGTAGAACAATGGTTTCGAATAAGCGTCATTGGGGCTACTTACCCCTTATCTGGGTTGCCACATTTTAAACACAGAATGTATTACGATTTTGAACTTTTGATTTAAGAATCAAACATTTTAGCACTAAAATGAAATAGAAATGTAATAAGCAAATTGAATATTAAAAGCTTCAAATTAAAAACAGAGAATTTCAATTACTAGTCAAGCTAATTAAAGCTAATAATGTTATACGGATATTCATGTAGACTGATCAACAAACAAACAATCGTGACCATTGCATGCCACTGTCAGCATTTAATATGAATTCTTTGTAATCCGGTAGAGAGCACCGAAGTTTCTTATGGTGAAACTAAAATAAAATGATCTGTGCAGTCCATATTTGTCGATGCATAGTTAACAATCATCCAAGCGAACTTAGGGATGCATGTTTGTTACCAAAACTTTATACTATTTTATTAAATTTTTTTGTTTTTTTTAAAACATATACTTACATAACTATACCATTAATTATTTTAAAACATATACTTACATAACTATACCATTAATTGTAAAATCGTTTATACGCTAACTTAACAGACGTCAATAGAAATAACCAAAATACAGTACAGTTAATTTTTTGGAATAATTATAAAAAAATCATTGACAGAAGTTTATAAAAAATATTTGCCCGATTAATGCAATTAATTTACTAAAAAAAATATCCATCAAATGTGTACATACAGCAAGCGTAAACACCACTGCGAGGATTCTGACATTAAATGTCAGTTTAATTTGGGATAAGCTCGAGGACTTGTACCAAAGTATAGTAAAAGCCGGAAGTGCCGTTAGGGACAATTTATGACGGAAATTCTGACGACGTGTCTGATGCGGATTTTAGTATGAATAAATTATAAAATAGTTCTTATTTTGTTCTCGTGTTATTGTTCAGTTTTAGATTTTATATATCCTGTATTGGATTATGGTTACGTTACATTAATGTGACAAAAGTTGAAAGTTTGATTTTACTTATTTAGTAACTTAAAGTCACGCCAGCTCTTCTCAGCAGAACTGCCCTCCGAAGTGGTGGTAGCTTCTTGAAGGACTGACAATACTTATGTTAATTGACGATTCGAAAGTGCTTGCAATAGCCTATTTGAATAAAGAATACTTTGATTTGATTTCATAAAACGTGAAATTACTTAAAGTAAATTATAATTTACTTAAAGTAAATTAATAGCAATATATTTGTTTTCTATATCTTATTTCCTTTATCATATTTCTTAATATATGGATTATTATCAAAACCGAGAACAAGACTATTTATTTAGGAAAAACATTAGACATTGGGACCGGATGTATTTCAAAATTCATTATTTATACATACTAATCCTGTGACCTTAAATATATACCTATTAATGATAAAGTAAATAAATAAAAAGTATATAAAGTATTCTATAAACTATATGTTAATCTATTCTACAATATTATTATGTAAACAAGAGATTTTAGAACAATCTCAAAGAGATTTATGAAAGTTTCATATATTTTATAGTTCTCCGTAAATTTTTAACGCTCTTGAGTCAAGCGAGTGTTTCGTTACAAAACTTTGTTGAATGTCAAGTGCTCAAGTGCTCGCGCTTGGTCATATAACAAAACTAAAACAATATGAGAAGAATGTATTACTTTTTCGAGCAAACTATAAAATAATGGACAAACTTTATCTTAATTATTCTATTTCTTCCTCTCAACAGTGTGACTGATTTTATATTTAGGTTAGCAAAGTCTGTAAACACGATACTTGTGGGTTCGATTCCCAGTTAAGGGAATGAATTACTTTAATTTACTTACTCTAGTAACAAGTCAAAGAGGCAGCCCTTCCCTTGAGTTCCGTCACTAAAAGAATGACAATTGGTCAGATGCGGGATGCTTAACACTTGGTTGGTGGAAAATAGAAGGGATCAACCAACTCAGCTTGAAAAAAATATAAAATATACATTGAAATGTATACACGTCACAAACATATGTACATTATATATAATATATATACCTATAGAGAGAAAAAAACTATCTAAGTAAAAGCATTGTCTAGAATGTAATGTTTTAAAAAAAAACAACTAGAACAACAGTAAATCATTTTGCATCTTCAATTAAAAAACTATTCTATCATCACCTAATAACTATTTCCTCAGCTCGCTTAAATGAATCAATGGGCTCATTTATGAAATCGGGCGCACTTTAATTTTATGATAGTAACAAACTAAACTGAGCAACCCAAATAGCCCACACAACAACAAATGTTATAGCGACATCAAACGAAGACGTTGCATTTCAAACAAGTTAATCATAAAATATGGTATACTTTAAAACTGGTTCACTGTTCCACTAGTTTCCTGTCTTCGACATTATCGTTTTACTTTGGATGTTACTAAAGAATAATTTTAGTTACTTCAAATGGTTAAATTATACACATTTATGTATTTTCCATTCACATCAATCGAAGCGTTGATGTCTCCTCACAAATTCAACTCGTTCCTACGGCAAATATTATTATGATGATAATTCACTGAATCTATCTATCTATATCTACCTAGTGTTCACTTTGGTAAACACAGATAAATATTTGTTTTTTTTTTCGTATATGAAAATTAAGAAAACGACAAATATTATAATTAAATTTTTTTGTAAATATAATATTACTTACGTTTCGACGAAGTATTAATGATATTATTATTGTCATCGTAATGGCACTCATAATGGTTGGCTACAATTTTAATTTATAAATAAACCGAACCGTATTCACGTTTATTAGAAATATTTTCGTAAGCAGCTCTGTTTTCTATTTACTTTTGTAAAGTCAATAATATTATCTTAACAATTTTTAAAGTTATTTCAAATTAATACAAAAAGAGAAGTTCAAAAAACACCCAAAGAAATAATTTGAACCTAGCTAAGCTTTTAGCAATGATCTTTGGGTAGCGTAAATTTGCCTCCTTAAAATGCTAACAGTATAAACAAATTGTAACAAACGTATAAGAATTTTGTTGATAAGAGCGAAGGTATGGCTAGAGCGCTTGGATGGTATTGGAGAGGCGCGGACGCTACGTTAAAATATTTACACGTTGTCTGTACCTACTGTGGCTCGCAGAATTTAATGCCATACCGTCTCAGCAAGAGGAGAAGAATTATGTCAAATTAGCGTTTTTTAAGGCTAGGTAACATCACTAATAAAGTATTCAAGTAAAGTATAATCTAGAAATAATAAAACACTTCTAAAGCAAACACTTGAAGTGCTCATATCTGAACAAACTCCGAACAATTCTTAACTATAAGTTTATCATAATCAAGTCAAAGTTAGTAACTTCCACTGAGTAACTACTTTATTCGTTCATTTTTCACCGAGTTAATATTAAACTAGTTAGGTGGCCTTTGCGACCGTTACGTTATGTCTTTGTAACATCTATCCAAATCGCATTACACGCCGGGCGGCCAGCGCTCTACTCTGGTACAAAACTTTACGAGTTTGCATATTTCATGTGTATATTTATTAATGTTGGTTTTGTAATAAATATATACCTGGTTATACCGACTATTATTTATTATAGTTTATTATTGTTAGCGCTAAGCGTTAATACGAAACAAAGAAGACACTCTGTTACTTATTAAGGAAGGCGGAATATTTTATCCATACATTATTTTCATGTAATGTAAAAAGTATTGGAAAAATATTACCCTAACGGTTTAGATGTAACGTAGTAACGACTAATTTATTGAAATCATTTAAAATCCAAATAAACATCACTTTCAACAAACAACAAATTGAAAACTTTTGTACTAGCTTGACATAAAATTTTGCAGTGCCTACTATGTAAGTAAAAAGAACCGAGTGAAGTATATGATGGAAGTACCACTATTTATAAGTAAAAAAAACGCGCCTTGTAGGTTAATAGGTATAATAAAATATGTTGTGTTGGTGTCTACAGTCAAATACGCAATGTCCTTAAAAAAAGATGAAAAGTAAATTTTTAAACTTATGTAAAAATTAAGAAAAAAAAGTTTTCTTCACCTACGCCATCTGAGGTCCGGGACGGGCTCGAGCAGAGAAATGAAAAAAAATCATTGCACCCAGTGGGCGATGACGACCTTCATGAAAGGTAAATTTAATATTAGTATTTTAGAAACAAGACACTTGTAATATACATAAGTATTTCGAAACGAGTACTTAGTGAATTTCCCTGATACTTAGAGACCTTTGTTCATGAAGCGTGTTTCACATTTCTGGTAATTATTACGCACCGGTTACGACCCTTGGACTTGTGAACAAATAGGATATTGCAATATTGTTCATTTATATAATGTAAGGAACTCGTATTCACTTGTATTTACAAAATAATTAAGTTATTTCGTCTTGCTGAAATAATATTATCGGTTATGTTATATTGTATATTTTGGTTTACTTTATATCTATATCTATTATTTGTGATGTTTCTTCTGGTGTAATGAAAGAATTATAGGTATAGGTAAAACCTATAAAATTCTAAATATACTAATTGGCAATCTATATTATTTTTAAAGGTAGCTACACAATTTAATATACTTCCAGGATTTATGTAAGCCGAATCAATTAAGAATAATTTGATTCTAACTGTCAGAGGTTGACGGTAATTGACGTTTTATGGTCCCATACTGGGCGGATCCCAGCTTTATTACCTTCTGTAAAGGTAGTGATCCACTAATAATGCTTCGCAGTATAATATATATATATATATATATATATATATATATATATATATATATATATATATATATATATATATATATATATATATATATATATATATATATATATATATATATATATATGTATATATATATATATATATATATATATATATATATATATATATATATATATATATATATATATATATATATATAATAAAATGTTATAATTTAACTAAAATAATATTTTAAACAGCATGAAGAAGTTACTGGTCGTTTAAAGAGCTCCGCTACGAATGAATATAAAAAAATTCGGTAAATACAAACTATGACATAAAAATCTGTTAGATAAACGCAAAGTTTTGTGGGCGACCCGCTAGTCTTTATAGACCTCGTTTACGAAAATCATTTAAGTATGGAACCCGAATGGAAATCTAATTTACAACCATCGCATACGATCAGGCCCTTCTCAAGTCTGTCACGATTAGGTACATCAAAGATTTGAAACGTAAAAATTGTCATTTTCATATACAGATGTCAAAAATGATCTTTGATTTTCGTGATTTTTACACATATTTTTGGAGTTCCGACTTTTCTATCACTTTGTAGTCCGTGATCACGGGTACTCTGCACTCGTCGTCAGTTATACCAAACTACCGCCAACGGCTTCTTAATTGCCTCGCGTAACGTCCTGGATTTCTGAATCAGACGTCCTGGATTTCAGAATTAGCTGACTGTATCCTGCCCTCTGGTGTGATGGACTTCAAATTTTTTATAAAGTTAGTGTTTTATGTTGTCAAAGGTCTAGGTGGAAGAAAGTTTCCAACCGTCATTTCTACAGAAATTAGGGTGATTTGTTTCAATAGCAATATTAGCCTCGCGGATCATTCTAGGGATATATATGGCTTCCCTAGCGAGTACAGAAATGAGATTTCCAAAAAAAGAATTAAATCCTATACACGCGATTAATTTGTTTTAATTAAAATTGTTTCATTTGAAGACGTCGAAGAATAATTTATATTTATATATTAGATTTATATCTAACACGTAAAAGGAAAACATAAAAAAAAATGTAAACGCATTGAACATAAAATACCTACTCACATACATACAAATAAAAAGAACACAAATATCTAAAAACACCATACTAACCATGCCTCATTCTACAAGCTGATGTTACGATACGCTTCGCTTAGTGGATTTTGAGAATCCCGAATCGCGTTTCGCGATCGGAATGGCAACGCTTACTGAGCGAGATCAATGCGATTTGGAGATATACTTGAGAGAACGAGGCATTTGATACTGTTATACTGTTTGTGTAGAGAATTAAGTTATAAAGTTACAACGTTTTATAATCGTGTCTTTTTGTTTGTGGGTTATTTTTTATTAAAAAAATTTGTTATTTCAGTGGTTTTGCAGGTATATACCTGCAAAACCACTGAAATAACAAATATAAGATAGATAAGTGATCCTCGATATGGTCATATATAATAATAATAATAATAACTATTCAGCACATAACAGGCGCTTGTAAAGCATTAGCACAAACCGACTATAAGCATAGACATGATCAAGTTGCATCTATTTTACACCAGCATTTGGCACATAGTTATAAATTTATAGAGTTAAGGTACCCTATTATAAATATAAACCAAATACAGTTCACGAAAATAGCCATTATAAACTATATTGGGATCGGACCATTCTAACAGATAAAACAGTACATTACAATGGACCAGATATCACCTTTTACAATAAAATTTCAATCACCGTATACCTTATCGACATAGCTGTTCCTAATTCTCACAATATTCAATCTACCCTCGCTGAAAAAATTACAAAATATCAGGAATTAGCACTAGCATTGGCAATAAAAAGTCAATGGAAAGCAGAAATAGTTCATATAGTGCCAACAGTTATATCCACAACAGGAATAGTACCCAATACACTACACAATAGTTTAGATATTTTAAAGATTCCCCATACGATTATTAACACTATGCAAAAAGCAATCATACTAAACACTTGTCGCATAACTCGTAAATTCTTATCAACATCATCTGTAAACTCAGTTTCCTCTATACTTGGCTAAAGCCCGTATATATGGTAAAAAATACCCCTTCTTAGAAAGGGAGATCTCTAGAAGTAGATAAATAAAATAATAATAATATGGCTAAGAAGCTGAATTTATTGGAAATTTATATATCTATAGGTAAATATTACGTCCTTGTGTCGCAATTTGTAAGTCTGTACGTGATAGTCGGTTTACTATTCCAAATGAGATATATATCCAATATCCAAATGAGATATAGAATAATAGGTTAGAAAGAACGGAATAGTTTGTTCAAATTTTTACTTTTAATTTAATCTCTCTTAAAACAATTGAAGAGACATTGCAATCGTCAAAATGACTCCTTTTGTTTAAGACAACCAAAAAAAAAAATTCTTAGCCAGCTTTTTTTCATTGTATCGCTCTTTATTTACTTTACCATAATTTTTGGCAGCATTGTGTCAGACAGCCTGTTGTCCTCGGCGTGATTATAAAACTTATATACAAAAACATTTCTATTATTAAGACTTTCATAAAAATTTAATTATTTTAAACTTAAATTCATGTAGAGCTTGAAATTAAAATAATATATTTTTAAGAAAATCTGCCTCTTGTTTCTATTTTAATTAAGAGAACGATATTAAAATATTCATATATCCTTTAGTAAGCTTTGTTAACATCCGTATGAGCTTTTGATCTTTTTTCTTTGTTTTCTCCACTCTTGTAAGGGATGAGTAATATAAATGGCTGTAAATATATATATATATATATATATATATATATATATATATATATATATATATATATATATATATATATATATATATATATATATATATATATATATATATATATATATATATATATATATATATATATATATATATATATATTTTTATATAAGTAAACGTTTTTATTAAATTATTATTTTGCTCGCTGAAGTAAAATGCAGCATTGAGATTTGGCACACAACTGAACGGAGTCGTCACTTTTTTATCATTGCTCCGTACCTTGCTTGATATACAAATATATCTACTTATAGCAAAAAATCTATCAAGCATAATATCCAATATTTATAGCTGCAATAAAAAAGTATCAGTAAAGAAAGCAAAAGCCATGTTGTACAGAGAGCTATAATTTCATTTGAAACATAAGAGAAAGCTTTAAAATACGCTAAAGGTTGTAACGCCTAGTTCATGTATCGCTATCGTGGCACGATTAAATAACGTGATAACTCGTACAAGCTACGCGCTTAATGGGATATTTCATGCACCTATCTAATAAAATATAAACCCTGTGTTCAATATGATAATAATACAGAGTATTAAAGTTGCTCAACTAAGCTTATAATGGAAAATTGTACTTTAAAAGACACTATGTGTATTGATTGGTACTAAAATAAGTTAATATATTTTTAAAAAATAAGAAAATTCAACTCAAAGACCTATCTATTGTTGATTTACAGTTGATAATCGCATAAAAATAGAAATATGATTGGAAACTCCGTAAATTAGTTGTACGATTTGAATATAGAATTTGGTAAATATTTGGAGTCGAGGCTACCAGCAAAAATTACTTTGAACACCAAAAAGCCAACCGATATCGTTCATCTAATAAAATAATTAAACCAGCTACCTTCGTCATATACTAATTCTTTTTAATTTTCTGTGTTCTTTTTTTTGCTTAAACCGCTAACAAAAACACTTTAAAGAATTTAGGTTGAATAGACGAAGCGAAATTCTGATATAACTGATAAAAATATGAGTAGGCGTTACAATTACATGCCGTCCTTATGTCGAATACTTGATTCCGTAAAGTCGACTGTAAACACTTACGTAGATACTGTAGATAATAAAAATCCAGTGTAGGTTAGTAAAGAGTTTATGTGAAACGAGGGCAAATTGCAATTTGTATGAACTGTTTAGTAGGTTTAGTACTCAACGTTGACAATGG
The DNA here is from genome assembly GCA_037127375.1 of Dione juno. Classification (NCBI taxonomy): domain Eukaryota; kingdom Metazoa; phylum Arthropoda; class Insecta; order Lepidoptera; family Nymphalidae; genus Dione; species Dione juno. The sequence continues at coordinate 2,195,350 of JAXRJS010000083.1, read as the reverse complement.
GTTCAAATTCCATCGATAGTTGATATTGTATAAAAATAAATATCTAGAATTTCGTAAGCAATCAATTAATCATTATGAAGTATAGTAAAATAAGTCATGCGAAATCACTTACAAATAGATACCCTAAGTAATATTATATAGATGTTGCTCGGTCTAGGCGACCACAAGCTGGCCATTCGCATTGAGATGAAAGAGATTTGCAGCAGTGTCTATTTACTTTGCAATTATTTTGAAGTTAATATATCTTATTATGAGTTTAAATAATATTAATTATTAAGGATATACTTATAAAAATATATATGACATTGGATTCCCCGAAAGTGAGAAAACCTAAAATTTAAATTCGTGAA